>MU825903.1:790781-832170 GCA_029204205.1 Desmophyllum pertusum
CGGAGGAATTTGAGGGATGGACCCAAACTCGGTCCTTAATTGGGTGTACTAACTTAAGGAAAAATAGTTAAAAGTTCAAATGATTTTTTTTAACGGACGAAATTTTTTAACGGAGTAAAACATGAACTCTTTGAGCTATGTTTTCGTGTTTCACTTACGATCGCTCGACTTCGAGCGAAAAATTCACTATTGTTGCAAAGATAATTAGTTTGCTAAAAAAGATTTGTGAAAGAAGAGTCTCTCTCGGAATTGTTTTCAAGGTAAAAACCTTATCTGTTCCGTGACGGCCTTATCCACGCGAAATGAAAACAAATACCGGGAATTTTGAATTGCCGCCATTATGTTTGTATGGAGATGAGCGAGCAGGTTGACTCATTTTGTTGCTGTGTTACCAGCCAGAGGTCGTGATTTCTTGGTGCTGACCAAAAGGATCGCGGACTCTGTGGACGAGAATGTTTTCAGATCTTCCCGTAAGTTGTTTCAGGCTGCAGTGCTCGTTCAATCATCGTATTTGTTGTACATTGACAGGAATTTCCCATTAAATAGTTCGTTCCAAATTTAATTAAACTTCGTGCAACATTTACACTTTACTTTTGTTTGATTTAGAAGGGCCAAGGTTTTTTACTTATTAATGATTTTAGCTACTCTTTTTCAAATTTCATTGTCTCGACGAAAAATCTCCCAGAACTGACAAAATTATCGAGATGGCGCATTATTTACCATATTTAGGTGTTATGAGCTACCATATTTGGCAGAATCAGTGTTATGAGCTGATAACTGAGCTCAAGGGACCAATCAGAAGGCCAGAAATAACAGTGATTGAGTATTTAATAATAACATTTATTTTAAACTTTGTTGAACCAAATAGAACACTATAGTGGATCAAATCTCAACCGCCACATCTCAATAGTAATACTGACTACTCAAACAGAGGATGAAGCCCGTGGTTGTTCTATCTAAAGGATTATTGGTTCTTGGGCTCCATTTACGATTTAAATTAAGCCGGGAGGGGGGGAGGGGGGTGGAGGAGGGGGGGGGGGGGTACTCCCCGAACTTCATTTCAGAACAGAATATACAATTTTCCATGCTCTATTTCAGACCTGACCCAAATATCGCCAAATATTGATTCCTTATTTCAGCCGTCCGCTAAAATTAGTACACGTGTCTGATACATGATCTCAGTTATCAGTCATAAGCTCAGAACTTTGCAGAAATTCTCGCAGGTTATGTAAATCGTTAATCTGAAGAAACATGCGATTATTTGTTTATAACATATAAAAGGGAAAAACTAGTGTGAAGACATTGGGTGATCTTCGGCAATCTTCCAGAGGCTATCGCATATAATTTCTGACTGCTGACATGATGCATGAAATTAAAAGCCGTTTACACGACAGAAAAATTGGGTTCGGACCAGTCCAAAAAGTGGTACGGACCGGATAATTTTAGCCATTTACACGATGATATGTTGGCACGGGTCGGAAAAAAAGTGGGACCAAGTACGGAAGTTAGTGTTTACACTGCACTTTTTATGGACCGGACCAATTTCTAGTATGAGCCGGTAACTGGCCAGCTGTGTGCTGTTTACTAGCATGCGCGAGTCTCGTAGAACAAAGCGGCGATGCACGACTTATCAGTTCTCGTGCATTTTCTGTCCAAACGGAAATCGGCTGGACTACCCCTTCATGAAGTTAAAACAAGCTTACACTTTAACGTCGTTGTACACGGCGTTTTTGTTATTGGGACATTTAGCCTTTTAAAGATTGGATCGTTTCCTCTGAAAAAATATCAAACAACTCCTCAACTTCTTCGTATTTCCAAGACGAAGAGTCTTTTTTATCTTTTCCTTTCTTCGAACTAGTATTCCAAATCCGCCATGTTGAAACCAACAGAAAGTGCCGTACTGCGCATACGATCAGGAAACGCATTATGCAGGTTGACGTAAAAATATAGAAATGGGTATGGACCCATGCAGGCTCCTGACCCGTGTTTTTTCTGGTTTTGGAAGGCCTAAAAAACACGTAGTGGGGGAAAATGATGCACAAAATGGGTGGAATTGTGCACTTTGGATTAAAAGCACTAAATTTGGCATGGTTATAGTCTTCGATGAGCTGATCAATTTCAGCTATGGACCAATCCTGTGAAATAGTGAGATAAATTAGAATTTATTTTTCCATACCAGATAAAATTCAACATTGTTCTTTTTTGAACTAGTTGAGGGTGAAAGACACACACAAGTATCTTTTACCTGACGTGGTTGGAATTTATAGGCCTGTAGCGTCATTTCCTCTTTCCACGGATTTCACTGGCGCTCGCACTCTCCGACGCACTTGCAAAGTGCTGTGCAAGTCATTTCTGCTTTTATACATTTGCAGCGTCCGTCCCCTGCAGCCTTTCTCTGCTTATCCAGAAGTTCCTGGCAAACCTTCGATGCCTTCGGTAAGGTTGTCCACAGTGGTGTCCATGAGCCATATTCGGGTCAAAAAAAAATTTGTATACATTACGTGGCCTCTCGCACGAAAAAGTATTTTGCCTTGAAACGGTCTTTGTGGCGTTTATTTCAATAAAGATTTATAAGGAAAAGCTTTTTGTCCCATGTTCTGCCTTCGTCAATTCACAGGTTTCGCTTTCGAAAGTGCCCGTCTCAACAAGGGAAATTTGCATACAGAATGTTTGTTATTTTATCGGAACGTGACACAATCAACTGAATTGGAAACTTTCGCTGTCATGACTGATGTTTTAAAAAAGTAAACTTTACTTGGTTTTCCAACCCTGAGCCTGTGTCTTTACACATGTGTTATTTTAGAAGTTTTTCTGTCAAGGCAAGAAGGATTTGCGACCCGACGGATGATCGAAAATGACGTGAATTTGACCAGTTTCTGAATTTGCATATTTTAAAATTACGCAGTGAAGACCTTTCCTTCGAAAAAACGTTTTCAATGCATGCAATACAATTTCACTCATAGAACCCGAAAGATTAAAAGAAAAGAATACTTTCTTCTTTCACGAAAAGCAATTTACCTTTAAATAAAACTTAAAATAAAACTTACAAGCGTGAAAAGTTTCGTCAGATTGTGATCAGTGCGATAAAATACAGCGGAACTTCGATTTCTCGAACCCTCGGTTTCTCGACTCGAACCAAAAAGCCGTTTCCCTTGGATTTGCTTCACTCAAACCCAATAATGTTACCCCCGATTTCCCGAACCCTCGATAACTCGAAACTTCCCGCAAACGCGAACCATGGCTTGATTAATCAATATCGATTGATTATCGATTAGTTTACACCACAAACAGCATTACAGCGTTACAGGGTTACAGGGTTACATCCTTAGTGAAGATATTCTGCCTACTATTCCAATACGTTTACACGCTGGGCTAAAAAGTATATTTTGATTTATGGACATGCGCCGAACCGTGAAACCCTCCCTTTAAACAAGACGTTCCGCTATAAAAGAGATAGCACCTCCCACATTTCACACCTTTAGGGCGCGAAATGCAAATTTGTACTCTTGCAGTCGTGGTACGTTGTTGAGTCAAGCGTCCTGCAAACTAAACATGCTTCAAAATCTCATGAAATCAAAATATATCGGCAAAAATAAGATATAACTTGTTAATGTTTAACAGAACATTCTTAGAAAAAATGAAACAAATTGTATCGGCAACGGTCGTACAAAAAGCGCGGGTTGTTTGCCAGCTGTTTACGCTTTGATGGTTGATTGACAACTAGGTGTGAGAATGGCCAGGCCTGGCCCCTTTTATACCGGAACTTCTTGTTTAACTAATCTCAGCCTTGGATATATTCTAATTTCGCCATTCTCAGCCTCGATTCTTATAAAAAAGATTCTTACAAACGACAACAAAAAAAAGGTGTATTTTAATATCCCCTTTCGGGGTATTCAGTCGGATGAGTGTGTTTCAAACTATAGATGTAAGTTTATTACAATAATAACAGCACTCTTTGCAAAAAAAGTAGATTATGACGTTTAGAGAAAATCAAATCTAAACTAATCAAATATCATGGAGTTATTTTAAATGGTGGTTAGTGAGTTTCATGAAATAAGAGCTCCATCAATTTAAATTTCAGGTCATACATGTTTTCAGAAATTTGCAGAAATTCTTAGTGACGACACAAGCTATGGTACGGGTCGCACTACAGCCAATTTTGACCAATTTTGTTTATTCAGGTGTCAAATCCGTCCACACGTAACGTAAAAATCGTAAAATACAGTGCGACCCCCAGTTTCAATTTTTTGCCAATTTTTTTGCGAATTGCCAAATTTTCGCCAATCTTCAAAGAAGCCGAAGTGTTGCCCTGGAGGCGACCAAATTTTTGAAAATCACACAATTTTGTTATTTTAGCCCGTTTTAGCCATTAAACTGTCATTCACGCAAGATGATATGTTTTGATAATTACGATTCGCTAGTTTAGCGCGTGCAATTACGGGACAAAATAATTTTTTACCTGGTTCATCTGACTCTTTTAATAATTATTTCGACCGGAAAACGAAGAAAATGAATATCGATATTACGCCGCGAATGTCTATGACTACACTGGGTCTATCGAAATCAAATTTACCGGCGGCAATTTGGAGAACAATTCGTCTCAAGTTCAAAACAATCTCCTTCGATTGCAATTGAAGCCAGCAGTAAGAAACGTAGACTTTCTAAAAGCCCTTTCCAATATTATTTTTCCCTTTCGTTGGTTTTGGTTTCCTCTCGCGACGTTCCTCGATCGTTGTCGCGCGTCGCCCGGTTTCGCTCAAAGAAGACGACTAGTAGCAAGTCTACAAGAAACGACGAAAACCAAGAAAGCGAAGTACGAAACCTGGCCCCAAGCCGTTTAAGTTTACATTTACATCAATCAGGAGAGTTTTGGAAAACACATCTTGGTTTGAGTGCGACCACCACCAAAATTTGGCACTTGCGAATTTTTTGCAAATTTTTCCTCGCCAAAAATTACAAAATTTTTTATGTAAACAAAATTGGCTGTAGTGCGACCCATACCTATGTCAAAAATAATAAATAAACTTTATAACATGAAGGGAGAACTGATGTGAAGACATTGGGTGATCCTCGGCACGTCGGTAATCTTAGTATAGGGAGGCTATCGCAAATATGTGACTGCTGAGTCATGTTGCATGAAATAGTTCGAAAATGTTCCCTCAATGAGGACATCCCCCAAACCCAAGGTACCAGCTCAACATTCAACATCATCATGACCCCCAATCTACGTATATCAGTGCTGTCGTTTCGCGAAGATAGGCCATGGGTCATCTTCGGAAATATTCGAAAGACTTTGGATCACTTAGAAGATTCTCGAGTAGTTTTTATTTTTATAGACTTTATAGGGAATATTCGATGTAATTTTATCACTGATCGACGAACACAAAACTGATTCCCTCTCTATAAACTAACCAGAATCAGTTTGTTCTTTATTTTGATTTTTTGTTCCCATTTTATTTTCCTCGACTTAGCTTTGGACGTCTCATGTAACTCTCCATGTCTTTTGGTTGCAACCGGAACGGACATCATAGCTGTGGATTACAACAATGCTACAATTTATCCAATCATCTCGAATTTATCAGAGGCTTACGCTATAGATTATCATTACAGCCTGGGCTACATATTTTGGAGCGACATACGGGAACAAAACATCAAGCGATCTAACATCAACGGAACAGATATAAAAGTACTCCACAACATCACATGGAATTGTTATGGACTGGCAGTGGACTGGAAGTCATCGCAATTGTACTGGGTAGATAGAGGATATGGTATATACGTATCAGATTTGGATGGCAACAACAAACGTGTTCTACGTTTATACTGTGATTACCCAGTTGGAATTGTTCTCGATCCTGAACGTGGGTGAGTTAAATGATCTTGGCAAGAAAATAATGAAAATTAAAAAAAAACATAAATTGACCACAACCTAAATGTCCATGTTCATATTTTTTTCAGCTGTTTCCATACGCAGACAATGCATATGATCACGAGTAATCTCTCCTAAATTCGCACAAGAGTTTTAAATTTACATCCCGGTATATTCTCAGTTGATTTCCCGATCACATAAACGAATTGCGATCGTTCCGAAATTCAAAAAAGGGACTGGGCCATACTTTACCCATTGTTCAAATTGCGTCATAATGGAGAAATGAATCCCATCACCAGAAAGATCGCCTGAAAATGAGTAAATTTACCAAGTTTGGTTATGTTACATTGTATAGTAACCAGGCTGTGAGCTGTCAATGGTCGCTCAAATTCCATACAAATGTCTCTGATAGAGAGATGGCGTCCCCAAAATCCATACAAAGTCTCTCATTTTTCTGATTTTGAAAGCCTTCTACATGGTTGCAATTAACCGAAACAACCCCAAATTTGGTAAAATGGCTAATTTTATGGTGATCCGGTTCTTGTAATGGGCTCCAATGTTTAATTAAATTAAATGTAAAAACTCGTCCCCAGTCTCCATTTGAACTTCGGAACGGGCAATTACAGTTCCCCTACAACAAGACCACGTGACACGTCCCCTCCAGTAATAGCGTAATCCCCATTTGGCTACTCGCTTTCTCGCTAACTTCCGCTCGCATTTCTCGACCGACCTAACGTTGGACTGTTCACAACAAGTAGTCTCAATATGAGTTTTTTTTTCTTCATCAACAGCTTAATGTTCTGGACGACGGACTATTACTACGGAGTCAAGAAATCAACTTTAAACGGTACCCAGGTTGTTACCTTGGTAAAGAGTATTCGATGGCAAGGCGGTATTGACCTTGACAGACAAAACAAACTTGTTTTCTGGGTAGATTGGATGTTGGTAACTGTAGAATCTATCGATTATGATGGAAACAACAGAAAGTTACTTTATCGGGGTTCATCGTACGGCTTGTATGGAGTCACTTTCTTCTCTTCGTATTTATTCATCTCGAATTCGTCATATGGAGCTCCCGGGGTTATTAAACTGAACGCCTCGAATGGAGAATTTACATCATTTGTGCCTTTACTCGGCCCTGGTAGACCAAGGGGACTCGTGACGTATGACAGCTCCCGGCAGCTTCCAGGTTAGTGCTACCTTTGTTCAAACAAATCTTATAACGTGTTCACACCAGCTAAACAGGTTTAGAAAAAACTAAATCATTAGCAAAAAATTGTGAGGCAGAATTTTATAAAGGGATGAACAAATATTTTTGGAGAAAATTGATTTATGCGTGCTGTACACATATACACTCAATTTCACTAGAATATTGCCATGGAGTAATTAATTTATTCGCTTTACCTTGAAAAATATTTATTGTCTGCTCAAAGCAACTAGCATTTTTACATGTTTCTATTTTGTTCAAAATCGTACACGAGGTAGCCGCTTCTTATCACGCGCCGACTCGTGATTACGTTACGTTATCGCGTGTCGTATCAACAAAACACGCGCAACGTCAGGTCATGATCACGCGCCACGTAAAATAGCGCGTCGATTCCAATCGCGCGGCACGTGATTAAAAGTGGCTGCATTCGCAAGTTATAATTTTGAGCACAAATATAAAAGTAAAGTATCAAACATGAGAGAGGGTGTTTCATAGAAATGTAAAAAGCTGGTTTACAATCCATCCCCGGGCCATTGTGTAAGAATACACATTCAGTTCCAGATTTCATATCATGCGAGGATGAACATTAGTTACACGGAACGGCCGTATATACCTTATTCTTACTAATTTTCGCGAGTACTAATTTTCGCGATTTTCGCGATTGAAAAAAATTCGCGAAATTAAATACTCGCGAAAAAAGGTGCCGCGAAAATTAAACGCGCGAAATTTAATACCCCATTGCACAAATAAAATTGACACTGTAATTTGGTAAAATACAAACGGTAAAAATAGTCACAATTCCGTCTGTGATTTATGCATCTCTACATTCCTCCTCTGATTCGTCGTTTTCTTGCAATTCCTGCAACGTGTCTCTGATGCAGTCGTCAAAATTGCCATTCACAGTACTGTTTTTCCATCAACTCATCAATTGAACGTTTTACTGGCGATTATGAATGACGGATTTTTTAATTGGTGATTAAAATTTGGTGACATTTTCGCGAAATTTAATACACTTCGAATCCATTTTTCCCGTCAAATCGCGAAAATTAATACTCACGAAATATGGCTCTGTCATTTTCGCGAAATTAAGTACGCGCGAAAATTAGTAAGAATAAGGTAGAATGCAAAACAACATACCAACTGCTTAATATACTTTTAACATTGGTGGCCTATATATAGCCTGCGTCGCAGACGAACAGGTAAAGTTCGTCTGTGATGCAGGCTACCTATAGATAATGCAAATTTATCTTTTTTCTCTGTATTTTTGTACTGTACAGCTCCGCAAATGATCCCGGCACATGACTGTTGTAGATTTTCGATTATTTAACGTAGATACCCGTCTTTTTCACTGCCTAGTCTGGAAAGTTTACGTCAGTAAGCTCATTTCCGGTTTGCCCTGATCGACCAAAGTTTTGACAGCTCGCGACAGCCGGAAGCGGCAGGGGTTTGTTGACGTCATCAAGCTATGATTCAGAGGATAAGTCGAGGAGCCTGAATTTTTTTTCACAGTTTTCACAATTCATCATAGCGGGCCGGGTGTAGTGCCGGGTCATGCCGCGGTCATGCGGTCATGTCGCCGAAACAGTCATATTTCTTTAGAATTTACCGGAAATGTTATTCGCCGATTGCTGATTGAAGTTCTTTGCTGTAACGGGTGTCAATTTCCAAAATTCCCGCTCGCTCATTGGCTAATTTTTATTGTCAATAAGAGGACAGACACATGAATGACGTAATCGTGCGCGGAAAGGCTTCAAAATTTCGCCAAAATGGCAGCGTTGTCAGTTCGGTAAAGTGGAAAAATTACGTCTGAACAGGAGTTCTTTGAGGCGTAAATCATGGAAAGTCGTTCACAGGTTGTTTTTCAATCGGCAGACTGAGAATTAATTCAACGGTAAAGCAAAAGAGAACAGTATTTGTTGTATTTTGACGTTGAAGTTGACTGGAATGGAATCCGTTTATTTTGCCGCGTGTATAAGGCCATCCCGATAAAATGTTTTCTTTCCCATCGCCCGAACGACCCAATTTTTCAAAAAGTAAAAACTGGCCTCTTACTAACTTTTGTTCGAGGTCCGTACGGTAAGTTACGGACCGAGTTTTTTTCCCTTCGATTTATGGCCCAAGCGCGAAGCGCGCGGGCCATAAATCGAAGGGGGAAAAACGAGGATCCGTAACTTACAGTACGGACCGAGAAGACGAGGTTAGTAAGATATTTATCATATCTCTCCCTTTGGAAAAAGGAAAACATTTCAAGTCAAGCGCGAGGAAATCGGTTTCAGACTGACACACGCAAAGAACGAGTCGATTGATCGCCGGAGTTCGACGAGTTGTAAACACGATTTGAATCCAAACTTCAAACGTCTTCAAACAATTTTTACCTAGTTTATAT
Source organism: Desmophyllum pertusum (assembly GCA_029204205.1). NCBI lineage: Eukaryota > Metazoa > Cnidaria > Anthozoa > Scleractinia > Caryophylliidae > Desmophyllum > Desmophyllum pertusum. The sequence goes on from MU825903.1 coordinate 800,244, forward strand.
TTTCTGTAAAAGCATGAAAACTAGGTACAGTTCGAGTTTACTTTTAAATTACTTCTTGAAGTTTGTTAAACAGACAAGGACAAGTGAATTTGATTCACCGATTGAGAAGAAAGCACCGCAATCAATACAGCGTGTTCGTCAAACTGAGTGAAAATACGCACTGAAATACGAGAGTATTTCTTACAAATACTGAACGAGAGAACACTAAAATTGTCAAGAAACTACGGGACAAATTAAAAGTCTTCTCAGATACTGCCGTCCATTTTGTGGCGCTTTGTTGTGTCTGAGAAGTGTTTGTTGCAGAACTGAAGTCGCAAAATAACTTGGTGAAAAATTTGCCGAGGAGCTTGTCAAAAACATCAACAGGTAAGACTTACGTTTTCCACGTTAAATGTTCCATTCGTCTGCTCGTAAAAGACCTTTTAAACCTTTTCCATTCAGAATTCGTCTTCTTCACAGTCAGTTTGTGGACTTTTCGGCAGAGATAAAGCTGTCAAGTTCCTGAATCGAGTCCGGCCGGCTCGTACATCTTGGACGCTTTCGGCGTCTAAAAGCTCCCGACTGATAAACTGATCGCGTTTGAAGTTTGGAAGATCCTCTTCGCTTCGCTTTTGTTTCTAAAGCTCTTTCATCCGATTGTAAACGTTTAAAGTAGGTTTCAAAATCGTCTTCTTGAGACATTATTATGCAGAATTTGAAATTAATCGAAACTATCTTGCAAAGATGGCGTCAGGATCAGCAGCACTCTCAAATTTCGCGGGCCGTACCGTAGAATACGGCCCGTAAAATTGATATGAGAGATATTATAATATAAGAGATTATATCTCTTATATAGTACGCGCGCTGTGATTGGTCAATTTTACGGGCCGTATTCTACGGTACGGTCCGCGAAATTTGAGAGTGCTGCTGATCCTGACGCCATCTTTGCAAGATAGTTTCGATTAATTTCAAATTCTGCATAATAATGTCTCAGGAAGACGATTTTGAAACCTACTTAAAACGTTTGCAATCGGATGAAAGAGCTTTAGAAACAAAAGCGAAGGATCTTCCAAACTTCAAACGCGATTTATCAGTCGGGAGCTTTTAGAAGCCGAAAACGTCCAAGATGTGCGAGCCGGCCGGACTCGATTCAGGAACTTGACAGTTTTATCTCTGCCGAAAAGTCCGCAAACTGACTGTGAAGAAGACGAATTCTGAATGGAAAAGGTTTGAAAAGGTCTTTTGGAAAACGTAAGTCTTACCTGTTGATGTTTTTGACAATTTCCTCGGCAAATTTTTCACCAAGTTATTATGCGACTTCTGCAGCAAACACTTCTCAGGACGATACAACAAAGCGCCACAAAATGGACGGCAGTATCTGAGAAGACTTTTAATTTGGCCCGTAGTTTCTTGACAATTTTAGTGCTCTCTCGTTCAGTATTTGTAAGAAACACTCTCGTATTTTCACTCAGTTTGACGAACACACTGTATTAAAGTTGATTGCGGTGCTTTCTTCTCAATCGGTGAATCAAATTTATTGCCTTGTCTGTTTAACGAACTTCAAGAAGCAATTAAAAAGTAAACTCGAACTGTAGCTAGTTTTCATGCTTTTACAGAAAATATAAACTAGGTAAAAATTTTTGAAGACGTTTGAAGTTTGGATTCAAATCGTGCATGTTACAACTCATCGAACTCGAAGAATCGACTCGTCCTTTGCGTGTCAGTCAAATGAAACCGCTTTCCTCGCGCTTGACTTGAAATGTTTTCTTTTTCCAAAGGGATAGATATAATAAATATCTTACTAACCTCGTCTTTTCGGTCCGTACTGTAAGTTACGGATCCTCGTTTTTTTCCCTTCGATTTATGGCCCGCGCGCTTCGCGCTTGGGCCATAAATCGAAGGGAAAAAACTCGGTCCGTAACTTACAGTACGGACCGAGAAGACGAGGTTAGTAAGAGGTATATATAATTCATTTCCTGCGACCTTTTCTCGGCTGTTACCAAGCTTAAAATGCTTTGTCTATATCTTTAAATCATTCTGACATCTAAATCAGCCCAGTATAATGACGTCTCTGAACAAAATGGTGGTCACGGGGAAGAAATAATCAAGACTCGCTTGGAATTATTTATGCATTAATTAGTCAATATTTCGTTTCTCGGCTTTTCTTTTCTTTTTTCTGTTTTTTTTTTTACCGAACGACCGACCCACTTTCACGAGAGAGAGGGCGATGGGAAACAAAACATTTTAAGGGGATGGCTTAACTTCAAAACAACTGATAAAATGGACTGAAATTGCGAATATTTCAGCGGATTTACAAGAATTTCCAAATGGAATAAAGTGTAGTTTCAGAAAATCTGTCTAAGAAATTTATCATGATCGAGTTATTGAACGTAGTTTGAAGTTCACGAAGTAGCCGTTTTCGTGGCTATCGCCGCTCGCGCGCGCGTTATTTTGTTAGCCTGCTCGCAGGCTATTCACGAAGCTGTGACATCTGCTGTGTCAGCTGTGTCACGTAGCTGTGGATCCACTCGGTTTCGCCTCGTAGATCCACAGCTACTTTGACAATTACTTTGACAATGTATCAATAACCTCGTTCAGTTTTAAATCAGTGTTACAATTATTGCAGCTACATTAAACTAATTATTTACAGAAGCCTACGACTCGCCTTTATTTACTCCACATAAAATAATTCACTCCAGATTACCGCTAACTGTGAAAAAAGGTCGTATGCAAATTAGCTTCTAGTGGACCCTACCGCGCATGGGCACCAGCTGACATAGTTTCTTTAACCTCGGAAAAATACTACGCGACTCGCAAAATATCCGCGTGTATTAAAAAATAAACCATCCGAATGAGGTGTGTTCTTTCAACATCCGTGTGGTTTATTAAAACCGACCAATGCGTGGTATAATGCTTAAATAAATGAAAAGGAACGAAAGTATTTAATATATTCTTTCACCTGATTATAGTGATCACGTCCACGTGTCCATCGTTGCCTGCACCGTCCAATGGAACAAGACTTGGATGTCCAGGGAATGCAACAGTGTATTATGGTACAATCTGTCAGTTCTCGTGTAATAATGGATATATAGGGTCTGGTTCTCAAGTAAGAAGATGTCAAGAGAATGGAACTTGGAGTGGAATATATTTCACTTGCTATAGTACGTACTGTAAGCTTTATCCTTAAATGTAAACACAAACTCGCGTTCTAATTTACAAAAGCATGTGCATATCAACTTGCTGCCGTATAAGGACATGCCGGATCTGTTGTTAGGTAACCTCCAGGGCCTGGTGGGTAGATAACGCTATTGACCCTTTTTATAAATGGCTGCCAATTTAAAATTATTTTGTATGCATTTAAATTAGCCTTACTAACCTCGTTTTTGAGTTCATAATTCAATAGAAATCGGTCTGGGTTTGAGCGGCGATAGCCGGTATCATTGTGATGTGCTCTTGGCCAAGACACAAGACAACGCTCACAACAAAGATTAGGTTTAGTAGTAGTAAAAGGGGGATTCCAAGACAAAAAAACGATCCCATTATAAAAAAATTAGCTCGCTCAATCGCTCGCTCATTTTTTTATTATGGAATCAATTTTGTCTTGGAAATCCCCCTTTTTACTACTACTACAGAGTATTAAACATTTTTACAGACTTATCTGTAAAAATGCCTTACCTCCAGTTCAACTTGAAACAGGAGGCAACTCTGTTCCATTTGGAACGATCATCAATTCTTCTCTGACAAATCCACGTTTGGGACCATCTTTCAAATAATCTTTAATTTAATTTATCTGAATTCAAAATTTTAATTTTCCGAATTCAAAATTTTAATTTTATAATGACCATGAGCAAGAGTTTTTATTCCATCTTCTAATATATATCTCTTGTCATCATCTGCAATTAAAGCTATTTTGTTAATTGTTTCAGTAAACATTTCATGTTTATGCGATATTATAACATTCATTTTTCTCATTTGCTCTTTTCTGCTGAAAAGACAATCTTTATAATCCTCGAAGGAAATATTATTTTTTACGACTGATTTTTTTATACCTTTACATTTCTTTTCCTCTTCTCCTTCAAACATTTTGTAGCTGTAAAGTTTAGCTCGCAATCCTACAAACTCTTCAATGATTTTTCCACCAGCTTCATCTTTCGTCATTCCTATAACTTTTTTATTTTTTCCTTGAATTCCAGATGGATGATCTTTCACAAAATTTGAAGTATCGAATGTGGATTCAACATCACCTTTTATATCCTGATAAAAATCATCAGTTTCAATTTCATACATCAACGAATCAGTATCAGTAAATAATAGTTTTGCCTTTTCTCCATATTTTGGTTTTATGAATTTATAGTGAAAGTCGTACATCAAAGTTTTGCTGATATCCAATATGCACATTCCACAATAAACTGGTTTATCAAAAACTAATTTTGCTCTTTTCATTTTCACACATGAATTATATTTTCATCGAAAATTGTTAAATGATCAAAATTCGGTTTTGCAGCAAGTTTTATTGCCCTTTGTCGATCGTTAACTAATTTTACATCAACTCGTTTTCTGATGTTTTCCATTGTTTTTCCAAAAACTACATTATTCATCAACTTGAAAAAAAAAATTTCAAAATCATTTTTTGCAACGGTTCTGAGTTTTGTATTTTTTTCGATGTAACTTTTTAGCCATGGTTTTTCAGTAAAGCTACGATGAATTGTTGTGATTTTTAATCCAAGTTTTTCATATTGCTTTAAATTTTGATGATGAACAACATATTTCTCTTTATTCCTGAGATTAAGAATTAGTTTTTCTACTTTGTTTGCAAAAATTATTTCAGGAGCAAGCGGGTAATCATTATGTAAATCGTAAAGCTCGGCAGGATATTCAAGATCCACTTCAAGAATGCAGGGAACATTTCTCCAATTTTCAAATTCGGCCATCCACTCGAAATTTCCAACAGGAAGATTTTCACACATTGCCCATCCATAAATATTATTTGCATCTAAATATACGATGAATTTCGACGGTTTGGTTTCGTCATATTTTTCTCCCATGTAAAGATTATTTGCCTGGCCAAAACGATTTGAAATCATTGAAATTCCTCCACGAGTTCCTTTTTCAAAAATCAACAGCATATCCGTATCAGTCAACAATTCAAGCTCGACTTTTGACTCTTTCAAAGCAGCATCCCAAGCAAGCCCGGGAGATGTGTAATACCAGGCAGGATCCAATTTATAGTTTTCAAGACAAACATTTCTGAATTCTTCAAAAACATCAGCAAGAAGCAAAACATCTGATTTGAGATATATATCATGATAATCACCCATATTCTTCATTTCAAATTCATTCCAGACATTCTTTGTATGTGAAAAATATTTATCAGAAATATCACAATCATTTAATTTTGAATAAAATTCTTCTTTTGGGGGTAATTTGGTTTCGTTAAACTTTTCATGTAAGTTCATGTAATCATAAGGATACACCCCTTTTCTCGAAAGCAACTCGATTTTATTTTTAAAAACTTTTTTGGTTTCTTTCAGTTTATCAATCCCAGATTTTGTCAAGTTCGTGATCAAGTTATCAAGAGAAGAATTCATGAATTTCATGCTATCGATAAATCGAAGCTCATTCTTGATTTTAACTTCTTTTCCTTCTTTATTCGTGAAAGAGTCTACTACGATTTCTTTGCTGAAACTGATATATTTTTCTTCGTTGTTGGGAATACATTTTATATTTCCCTCACTTTTTCCAAGGTTTTTTATGAATAGATGAGAATCATAGTTTTCGCTCTATAAAACACTGGTTTTTGAGAGTATACATTATCATTAAAACATTTGATATGATAACAGAAACCGCAAGGTTCGTGTTTTTGATATTTATTGGTAAAACATTTTTCATCAGAAGGTTCACATCCATTTATTGGTTCAACCAAACACTCGAAATCAACGTATACAATGAATGGAACTCTTATAGAACGATTATAATTTTTGAATTTTATTACGCTACCTTTATCTGGCATTTCAATCTTTACAGCTTCATTGTTCAAACAATATTCTTCATGAATTGCCAACTTTTCTTTGTTGAAAAATGGTTCAAACATCTCAGACAAAATTATTTCGATTCCTTGTGATCAGCATAGCCAGAAACTCCGAACGCGCGTGAGCATTTAACCGTGACGGTCCGTGACCGTTAAAAAGAAAATGGCGGCTCCAAACTTACAGAGATTCGTATGAAGTCGAAACAAAAACATGATATATCTAAACCGTGGCGTAAAAAGGACATCTATCTCCATTAAATATTGGGAGATATGACTTAAGTCATCTCCTGTGAGGTTTCAAAACGGTGATATATCGAATATTCATTGCGGTTTTTAAGAAAGTAGTTTAATGACTAATACGATAAGACAGGCCATACAATTGCTTACCTCTGAGGTGACAACAAGCTAAATTCACTCCATGCGAACTCTCTCCATGCTTTTCTAGATGTAGCTATCCTCTCATCCCCATTAAATTTTTGAAGTTCGAAGGTATCTTCGTATTTCCATGATATTATAAGGCTTTGTAGCCGTTGAAATCTTGCGGTTTTCAGCAGTATTTGTCGAGGAAAAATTGAAGCTAAAGGACGCCATTATTGAACGAAATCGGTTTGCTCCAGCGCGCTTCGTAGCAAAAAAAAAATCAACAGACGAAAACAGCCGCCATTTTGCAAAACATGAATGAAAAGGAGAAGAGACTGGGGTTCACAGAAAGGCTTGGTAGCTTAGCTTGTTTTGTCATTTAATTTATGCAAAAGGCAGTCGAAGGCAGTCACGATTGAGTCACGAAGTAAAAACATTTGCTCAATTTAACAGAATAAAGTATGTCTGCTGGTAAAATTGATCGTGAAAGCGAGATTAAGTACCCTTAAATACGGTGACTTTCGTTTCACCCTGGATTTCTGTCGATTGCTTTCTTTTGTGGACCACAGAAAGCAAGAATATGCCTCTCATCAGGAATCCCGCGTGACAACAACTTGATCTGGAAAACGTGGCGCGACGTAACTGACCAATCGTGTGTCTTCCACGCGTGACTGGGCACGGAGTAACGCAAGCTTAATTTGGTTCGAAATTTCTGGCTATGGAAACCTGCATTGATAATAATCTGTTCATATTCTTGATCAAGCAATAGTGCTTCTTTCCATCTTTCTCTATCAGCAGGAGGTTGATTTTATACATCCTATTCTCCTCGCTGATTCTGAGAAGATATATTTCTCTTTCATAACCAAAAACATTTATTGATATTTCTTTATTCTGATTTTCAAACTTTTTCAGGTCAGACAACTCAACACGGAATTTAATTCCTTTACAATTAATTTTTTCAGACTGAACCCTTAGTTTCTTATCAATTCTTTCAGGGTGAATACCAACAGGGTTAAGTGCTCTTGTTATACTCCATTTGAAGCAATAGATATCCTCATTCTTCATATTAACAACCGCATTCTTATTTGCAATGAATTTTGGAAGTGGAATATAAGATGATCCATTTAATGGCCTAAATTCAACCATTTGAATATCGAGTGAAATTACTTTTTGAAATCTCCAATTACTTCCTCTTTTATTAAAATTCTGAATTCTTTCTTCAATTGTTTTGATAAAATTATCAAATACTTCAGATTCATTTGTTGCTTCATGATTTTGGATTGTATTTGTATGGAAATATGCATTCAAAATTTCTGTATTACCACTTGTTAAATCTTGTCTGACCATCTCACAATTCATGATTATTTTAATTTTTGTCTGGCGATTTTCTTTCATCAATCTCAAGATTTCTGATCTGGCTCTTTGCATAAACTCAGTTGCTCCATATCCTTCAACTCCTTCAATTCTGAATTGTCTCGCAAAACCTCTTAATGCGCTGGCTGATTCTTGAATTTGAAATGATATGTGATCGGATTTATTTATTTATTTGATTTCTTCTTCTTCAGGATTTGTGATTTTTTTTTCTGGAATGTTCGTTTTTCTTAATCCAAGCATCTCTTCATTTTCTCGGATTTCTTCTCGCTGGGATGAATCTCGCTGGCTAAGTTCTGGAACTGGTTGATCAAGAATATTACGTATCAAATCAATTAACTCATGTTTTCTTAGTTTTGAATATCTTTTAAGTCCAAGTTTTTTAGCTTCAGCTTTTAGTTCAATCAACTTTTTGTTTTCCATTTCAATATATATAAAAAAACTTATTCAGAACAAAATTTGTGAATAATAACCAGCAAATTGATTTCAACGAGGACTTTAACGAATTCGTCGATAATCTAGAAATTCCTAAACTATCCTTTGAAGAATCAAACCTTTTTGAAGGCGAATTAACCCTCGAAGAGATTCAAACTGTTATAAAATCCTTTCAAAACAACAAATCCCCCGGGGAAGATGGTTTTACTAAGGAATTCTACGAGACCTTCTTTGATGAAATTGGTGTTCTAAATTAGTTATCGACGAAGCTAAAGTCAGACTTGATCTTGCGATTTCTCCTGGAACATGGTTGATGCCTTCAAATCTTCTTTTAAATACACAAAGCGTTGTTGGGTATAACAACAATCTGAAGAAGGCAGATGGAGATATGAAACTTGGAGTAAATAATTCTGTTAAGTCGGAGTTAAGCTGATGCATGGAGGTGAATAAAAAATTAAGAGACCTTCTTCTCAACCTTCTGAAAATAAAGGACAGATTTCAGATTCTCAACCTTCTGAAAATAAAAAACAAATTTCAGATTCTCATCTGCGTTCGCTTCTCTCTCATCCTTCTGAAAATAAAAAAAACAAGCTGGTTTTTTTTAAAAGCTGGTTTATTTATTTCAGCGGCAGCATCAGCGTTTGTTTTTTATAGAATGTTGTAATCAAAAATAATAATTTTTTTATCGAAAGAAAAATAACCATTCACATTTTCTTTTTAATCCCTTCAACCATAAAAACAACAACCCCTAAAATTAAAAGCCATGCATTTTTACCGAGAAAGCCAATAATTTATCCGGCAGTTTTAAAATAAAACTTGCAATTGTTCCAATAAGACCGGGAAGAATATTTGCAAGTTTTTTCCCAAGATCTTTTAATCCATTTCCAACTCCTTTAGCGACAGATGTTAAACCTTTTGTCAATGAATTCAAAATCTCTCCAATGGTTGTGCCAACTGCAATGAAGACAGCTGTGATTGTAAAACCATATTTTTTAAAAATGTCTTTCACTCTCTCTCGAAGTGATGCACCTTCTTCAAGTTCTTCTCTCTCATTCTCGAGAGCATCAATCTGCTCTCTTTTCTCAATTATTTTTTCTCGAGCTCGTTCTCTTACTAATGGTTGTTCATTTTCATCATCCACAATCCTTTCATCTTCTCTAAAGGATTTCTGCATCTCTGAAATATATTTTTCCTTTTCAGAAATCAACACTTTTCTCTCTGGACCAAGAGTTTTCATGTCAGTTTTTGACAACTTTGGGTTTAATGTCAGTTTATCCTTTTTAAAAAGCAGTGTTTCACCTCCTCTCGGTCCTTTGACAACAACTTTACCAGGATATTTTTCTTTAGAGACCTTGAGGATTAAAAAATTGCCATTTTCCCATATTCAGGATATTTTTGCATCAAAGTTTGATTTGTAATATTTATTTTTACTTAATCTGAATTAAAAACACGACTTCTTGAAATATTTCCCTCAATGAAAGATGTTTCAGCAGTTTCAGGACCTTTCTCTTTCCCTCTGTTCATCGTTGTCATTGCAATTTGTTCACCTGAAGGTCCAGGTGTTGATGCCCCTCCGAGTTGAAAAGGTCTCGTTGTATCCTCATCATCTTTGTCTTCATGTTCCAATAAAGGATCTTTTTCTCCAAATTCATCCGTTTTGGTAATAAATTATTTTAAAAAAATTGAAAAAACAGAAACAATTATTTAATAAAAATTAAATAAAATGCAAGTCAGTGAAGAAATAAATCCAATTTTTGAAAAACAATTGTCAAACGCTCTTAAAGCAGATCGAACAGTTCACAGGGTAACTTTTAATCCAAACAAGGCATCACCAGGTGAAACATTAAATATTCCAATTCCAAAACTCAATGATAATTTGGTATTGGTTCCAGGATCGCTTGCGTTGGTATTTGATATATCGGTGAGTGGCCATGCAAATACTTTTTTAGTAAACAATGTCGCAAGAGCATTGATTGACAGATTAACTGTGAAATTTGCGGGAGAAATCTTGCAGGATACAGATGGTTATGATTTGTTAAAATTATATGAAGATTTATTTTTAACTGAGAATGAAAGAAAAAACATGTTGAGAGAAGGAATTCATTCTGAAGATCTTTCAAGGATTAAATGCAATGCTGGCGACAAGAAGACTACGGAGTTGATAAGGAGAAAAAGTTAAATTTGGTTTATGGGAATAAATATAGAATACCGATAGATCACGAAATTTTAAAAGATTTCGGAGTTTTTTTCCCAAGAGCTTTAAGCGATGAATTGGTTTTTGAACTCAGACTCGCTCCCGCTGCCAGTGTTGTGAAGGGATCTGATTCGGCAAATCTTGGATTTGAATTAAATAATATTCAACTCGAATATGAAATAATTCATAGTAAAGAACTCGCAGAAAAATCAATGTCAAATTATTTGAATGGAAAGAGATTCATGTATGAGCATGTAACTCACCACAAGACAATCTCAGTTGTGAAAGGAACAGACTCAATCATCAATGGAAGTATCAATGTTCCGAGAAGATCAATGGAAGGTGTCTTGTTATTTTTTATGAACCATACACAGCAGGAGCGAGAAACAGTGAAAAAACATTCAATCCCGATATCACTGAAGTAAAAGTGGTTGTGAATGGAATTCCGAATAAGATTTACAGCCAAGGAATGAAAACGAGAGATATGTGGGAATAAGTTTCTAGAAGATTCGGGAAGGAGAACAGTTCCGTAAATGCAGAAACCTTTTATGCTGGAGACAAATTTGGATGATTTGTTGATCTGAGAAGTATGAAAGAAAACGATCTTCACGGTTCAGGGTTGAGATTGGTTAACACGAAAGAAGGAGTTCAGCTTACGATTAATAGGAAAACATCTGGATCAGGAAATGTAAAATGTCATATTTTCATTTTATCTGATGCTCAGTTTAACATTGTGAACAGAGAGCTTGAAAGTGTGACTTATTAATTTTTAATTTAATTTTTTTTTTAATTAAATTTGAATTAAATTTGAATTTTTGAATTTTTGAAATAAATTTAATTTTTGAATTAAATTAAAGATCTTTATTTCGGATAATTAAAAAATGAATCGTGATAATATTCCATTCAATGCATTGATTGTCGGACCAACAAATTCTGGAAAAAACCAGGTATTTGGTCAATCTTTTAAGTAATAAATTCAGATTTAAATTTGATTATATCATCCTTCCTTCCAACATATATTCATAATAAAACTTATGAAAATTTTGCTGAAAATGATCGAGATTTTTATGTTTTAACTCCAAAACAAAATGAAATCGATGAATATCTGAAATGTATTAGTTATATATTCGAGGGTACAAATTCATTGATAATTCTCGATGATTGTGCATCTTCGAGAGATGTTAAACAGAGGAGTAATGAACTTGTAAATTTAGCATTTAGTGCAAGACATCAGCGTTTGGGTTCTTACACAAGAAATGACAAGCATCGCGAAGCCATTTAGAGAAAATATTGCGGCATTGATCTTATTTTACACTCCATCAGCTGTTGATATGAAAATAATATGTGATAATTATGCAGGAGAGTATATTAACCAATGATGAAAAAAATAAAGTCATGAAAAATCTTAAAAAAGTTAAATATTCAAATCTTGTTTTCTCCCTGAGACATCCTTATGATATTAAATTAAATAATAATTTTTTTCATTTTAAAATGGAAACCATAACTGATGATGTAATGAATTTACTTGAAGTTGAACCTGTAAATGATTCGAGCAATCGAGGACAGCTTGCAATTTTGGTTGCAAGTGGACAAAGTAAAGCGATGATTAGGGTTGATTTAACACAAGATCAAATCAAGAGATTATCAGAAAAAGATGTTGAAAAGTTTTTTAAAAGATATGAATCTTAATTATCTTCAAAAACTTGTGATGCGATGGCTGATACAATTCTTCAACTTTCATGTCGAGCATTGTCCCATTTTCTTCCTCTCGATAAAGAACGGTTATTAAATGATCTGAATGAAAATTTCATGGTAAGGAGAGAACTATCTATGATTGCTGGCAGATTGAGTTTGAATTATGGAAAATATATGGCAGCTGTAAGTGTTGCTCTTTTGACTGCTAAAAATCTCGATTTAAACAAAGAAATTGAAAAAGAACCTGAAAAAGAACCTGAAAACGAACTTTTATAAGAAATTGAAAAATAACTTGAAAATAAATTGAAAAAGAACTTGAAAAAGAACTTGAAAAGAACTTGAAAAATAATTTGAAAAAGAACTTGAAAAAGAACTTGAAAAAGAACTTGAAAATAAATTGAAAAAGAACTTGAAAAAGAACTTGAAAAGAACTTGAAAAATAATTTGAAAAAGAACTTGAAAAAGAACTTGAAAAAGAACTTGAAAAAGAACTTGAAAAGAACTTGAAAAAGAACTTGAAAAGAACTTGAAAAAGAACTTGAAAAAGAACTTGAAAAGAACTTGAAAAAGAACTTGAAAAAGAACTTGAAAAAGAACTTGAAAAGAACTTGAAAAAGAACTTGAAAAGAACTTGAAAAAGAACTTGAAAAGAACTTGAAAAAGAACTTGAAAAAGAACTTGAAAAGAACTTGAAAAAGAACTTGAAAAGAACTTGAAAAAGAACTTGAAAAGAACATGAAAAAGAACTTGAAAAGAACTTGAAAAAGAACTTGAAAAGAACTTGAAAAAGAACTTGAAAAGAACTTGAAAAGAACTTGAAAAAGAACTTGAAAAGAACTTGAAAAAGAACTTGAAAAGAACTTGAAAAAGAACTTGAAAAGAACTTGAAAAAGAACTTGAAAAGAAATTGAAAAAGAACTTGAAAAAAAAAATTTATTTAATTAAAATGGAAGATAGAAAAACGAACACAGACGAGAACAAAGTTAACGACTCTACAAAAATTGAAGAAAGCTAAGCAGCGCAGCAAGTTACCACTATTGAAAAGAAAACAAAAATAAAAAATCCTGGAAGAGTTGCAGCAGGTAAAAAATTCGCAGAACATAATAAAAAAATAAGAGAAGCAAAACTTAAAAAAACAGATGTAAAAGACGAGAGCGACGAGAGCAAAGCGAACACAGACGAGAATAAAATTGAAAAAACTGAAAGTGAAGAAAAAACATCGCAATTATCAATATATCAAATGATTTCAATTGCTGGTATTGCTGTTTCAATCGTTGGGTTGTATTTTAAAAGAAAATAAATCATGTATTTTATGCAAAAGAAAAAAGAAAGAATTAATGATAACGAAAAAACATCAGAATCAGAAACAAAAAACAAATATGCAGTAAAATCAATGGATTAATGCAAATTGTTATTTTTTCTTTATTTTATTTTATTTTTTGTTTTTTTAATAAAAATGTCTGAAAATAAACTTGTATAAACATTAACTGATGCTGCAACAGTAACAGCTTTAGCAGCGGGATATGGATGGATTGCAAAAAAAATAATCAAAGAGCCAATGACAAATGATCCAAGTTCAAGTTTTATGAATTGTTTAAAATGTTCTGCAATAATTGCAGCAAGTGTGGCAACAAAACAATATCTTGAAGATAAAAAAATATTACCAAATTAATAAAATGTTAAATTTGTTTACAAGGGGAGTTCTTACTTTTGCTGCTTTTTGCTTGTTAATTGAAACAATTTCGATAATGGTTGATGAAATTGAAGAAATGATATTTGAAAAAATCATAGAAGAAATTATTGAGAAATGTGAAAAACCCAAAGAAGTTTTTAAAATATTTTAAACAAAATGGCAAGCATAGCAGCAATATAGTCCAGTTCTGGCCCCTCTCTGTCACACAACGCTACGCTCACGTCAAGGGTCCAGGGACAATTGTCTGCGCATGCTCAACGGTTAGTCAGCTTCTTAGCTAATCGCTACTGCGCATGTATTTTTATACTGACAAGATGACGGATGTTTCGATCTCTTCCGGCGCCCTTGGTCAGTGAAAAGTATAGAGAAATGTTTCCTGAATACGATCCTGTATTTGTAGATGCTGTAAGTTCGGCTGTTTCTTCTTGTGTAAAGATGTAGCAGGTACCAGTAACGGACAAAACACTCCAACTACAATCTAGAAGGTTTATTTCACTCGGTGGGAGAGCTCCACTGAAACGTGCTTGCTTTTGTTACAAGAGAACTCGCACACTAAAATAACAGCATTCGTGACTTAATTGAAACATCATATCCGACGAAACAACTAGGCTACAATTAATCACGCGAGAACATACAATTATTATATAAACATGCAATAATTATTATAAACGTGCTGACATATAAGCGATTAATACATGAACGATAATATACCGACTGATCAAGACAACACTGAAATATGTTCTCCTACACATTCCCTTCATGCCTGTGATAATTTGCGAGGTGTTAAGTCAAAGGAAGAGCGGAGTATTTTAGTTTTAAAATCTCCACTGAAGGCACTGATGGCGACCAAATATATTTTATCTTTCTCGACTCGGTTTGTCGAGTTTAAAAGTCACATGTGAGCTAAGATGCGCTGTGATTGGTTTATCGTGAGCATGCGCAGACAATTGTCCCTGGACCCTTGACGTGAGTGTAGCGTTGCGCGACAGAGAGGGGCCAGAACTGGACTAAGCAGCAATAATGATTGGAGGAGCGATTATCAATGCAACCGCTTTTGTTGGTGGAAGTTATTTGGCAAAATATTTAAGTGATGGATCTGATCCTGAAGAAGAAAAAAAGAGACACGATCTCGCCGTTGAAAAATATCAAAAAGAATATGAGAAATATGAAGAAAATCGAACAAAATTGTTAGATTGGATTTCAACAAATGACAGAATAAAAGATGAAGCAAAACAAAATTTTACAAACACCGATTATGCCTTGAAGTTATGTAACAAAATACATCGAGATGAGAGAATTGATTTGAGAGAACCTCAGTTTTCAAAGTTTTATAAACCTTCTTCCTTCTATCACAAAAAAAAAGGAGAAATAATTTACGTTGGAGCATCAGCCTTGGCAATCGGATTGGCAGCAAGTCATTTCTTGTAATAAAAATGTTAAATCAAAAACTTTCAAATGTTTATTATTCCCCAAAAGGATTTTGGAAAGGATTAGCGGCTGTGAAAAAATTATCAAAATAATCGGGAGTGTCAGAAGATATTTCAAAACTTTGGCTGATGAAACAGGCAATCTGGCAGATTTATTTACCATCTCCAAAGAATATTCCGAGACCAACTTTCGATGTACATTCTCCAAATGCTGTTCATCAGGCTGATCTTCTTTTCCTTCCGCATGACAAGAGAGGAAGAAAGAAAAATATGCATTGACGGTTGTTGATGTTGCAAGCAGATTTAAAAATGCTGAACCACTAACTTCAAAAGATTCTTTGGAAGTTTCAAAGGCTTTTCAGAACATTTATAGAAAAGGACCATTGAAATGGCCAAATGTTCTTCAAGTTGATCCTGGCCGTGAATTCATGGGATCGGTCACAAAAGAGATGGAAAAACACAATGTAAGAATACGAAGATTAAATGTGAATGTTCACCGTGATCAAGGAATCGTTGGACGTTTTAATCGAACTTTAGGAGAAAGATTATTTAGTTTTCAATACAGCCAAGAAATGAATATAGAATCTGATGAAAGATCGAGAGAATGGGTTAAAAGGCTTCCAGAAGTTGTAGAAGCATTAAATCATGAGGTGACTCGATTGACAGGAAAGAAACCTGTTGACGCAATCAAAGAAAAGACAGTTGATTCATAAAGTTCAACATCATATAAAAGACCTGTTGGTTTGAAAGAAAAAAGAATTGATTCTTCAGTTAACGTAAGATATCTCTATACCGCTGGTGAACTTGAAGGTGGAGGGAAGAGAGCAACTGACCCGAATTGGTCTCTAAAAGTTTTTAATATCGATAGGTCAATAATAAATAAAGGTGAACCTGTTCTATATTATTTGAAAGATGGTCCCAAACGTGGATTTGTCAGAGAAGAATTGATGATCGTTCCAAATGGAACGGAGTTGCCTCCTGTTTCAAGTTGAACTGGAGGAAAGGTATTTTTACAGATCAGTCTGTAAAATTGTTTAAAGATTAGAAAATATATTTATTTTGAACAAGTTTATGAAACTTTCTTTTTCTTCAAATTCTTTTTTTCATCGAAAGAGTAGTAGAAGAAGAAGGGGGATTTCTGGGACAAAATTGGGACACTTTTACTAAATATAAAAACGAGCAAGGCGAGTTTTTTTTATATTTAGTAAAAGTGTCCCAATTTTGTCTCAGAATCCCCCTTCTTCTTCTACTTTCCGTAACATGGAGGTAATCGTATTGTAAAGTTGTTCGTACGACGATGTTTAACTGTACTGTTGTTCACACGAATGGATGGCCACACGTTTGTTCATAAATGCGCAGGTTTTTCAAACCCTGCCAGTTTGTACTCCTGAAAACATTTATTCCAGGTTTGTTTTTTCTTCTTTTTATAATTATTTTGTCCTTTGTTACAGATAAACCTACGATCATTGTTCATCCAGAAGGTACGACTAAAACAGAAGGAGATAACGTGACTTTATCTTGTAACGCTACTGGAAATCCAGAACCGACAATATCATGGACCAGAAATGCATCTCCTATAGATGCAAGTGGTAATTCCGGAATCAGTTTTTCAGCAGAAAGAAAGCAGTTTACTATAACGAATGTAAGCAGAACAGACAGCGGAGAATATCGATGTGTGGCGAACAACAGTCTTGGGGATGATACCTCCAATATGGCTACACTGAATGTCCAATGTAAGTACAATGTGTTATTCTAATTAACCGAATTCTAAGTAGCATCTTCTTCTCTACTGGGTTATAGTGTCCCGACGTTCTCCGTATTAATGGCGTTTATTTTTAAGAAAATGTGTGATGATTTTGCCGGGACCCAGTCAACAGGGAGGTGTTCGTATTGTAAAGGTGTCCGTACAAAGAGGTTTAACTGTACTGTTGTTCGCACGAATGGATGGCCACACGGCTCTCCATTAATGCACAGGTGTTTCAGACCCTGCCAGTTTGTAGTTCTGAAAACATTTATACCCTGGTTTGAATTTTCCCCTTTTTATAAAATTATTGTGTCCTTTGTTACAGATAAACCTACGATCATTGTTCATCCAGAATCTCAGACTAAAACTGAAGGAGAAAACGTGAATTTATTTTGTGACGCTACTGGAAATCCAGCACCGAGAATATCATGGACCAGAAATGGAATTTCTGTTGATCCAAGTGGCAATCCCATGATTAGTTTTTCAGCAAACAAAATGCAATTGATTCTAGCGAATGTGAGCAGGACAGACAGCGGATAATATCGATGTGTGGCGAACAACAGTCTTGGTTATGATACCTCCAATCCCGCTACACTGGATGTCCTATGTAAGTACACTGTGTTGTTTTAATTGATCAAATCCGAAGTACACTCTTCTTTTCTCCTGGATTTAGCCAGCTAAATTATGTCAAGACTAGTTATTTTAATCGGACTACGATGGTGCGAATAATATGGAAATCCAAGTTGAATAAAAACAGGCCAAAAAAAATTCATCGGGTTGGGTAAAAAATGGCTTATTTCTTCAAGTACGTTTTGTTGAATCTAGACAGATATATAAAGGGGTTATTCAGCGGAAAGTTGTGTAATACGGCTGGGTATTTTTACGAGTCAGTTTTTATTTTTTCGAGCCTTATAGACGAAAAATAAACATTGATAGGCTTTCAACAGTGTTTTCCGTAGCGCGCGATCAGGAGGACTAAGACCCGTGCAATACGGGCTCATATTTGCACTCGTTTTAGTGCAAATTCACACTCTAGATGCTATGTCGTATAATAAAAACTGATAACGCCACTACACACTTCCCTTCTCAGTATACCGGCAGTCGTGAATTTTATAAGTAAAACTTTTCGCGCGCTAAGTATGTAATTCTTAACATACTGATCTATGATTATCGGGAGAAACAAACGGATAATTCGTTGGCAAGAGCTTTTTGTGTTTTAATTTACATAGCGGCAAATAAGCCTGCGCAGCAGCTGGGCCTGGAGTAATACTGCACAACGCGATTTGGAAGGGCGCGCCCAATATCACTTCTGCAAGCTTCATTCACATTAACAGACAAAACTCGACCTTTTTTTCATTTCAACATTTTTTTCCAGCTTTGATCCTGTACATTATTCATTGATATTTGCCAAATCACTTCGGTTGTTTTATTATCACAGATCAACCTGAGATCACTGTTCATCCAGAAGCTCAGACAAAAACAGGAGGAGATAACGTGACTTTATCTTGTGATGCTACTGGAAATCCAGAACCGACAATATCATGGACCAGAAATGGATCTCCTATAGATAACAGTGATAATTCCGGAATCAGTTTTTCAGCGGAAAGAACTCAGTTAACTATAACGAATGTGAGCAGAACAGACAGCGGAGAATATCGATGTGTGGCGAACAACAGTCTTGGAAATGATACTTCCAATATGGCTACACTGGATGTGCAATGTAAGTACAGTGTGTTTTTAATGAATTAAAATCGAACAGCTGGAGAACTGTCATTGCACTCTTTTTCTTCTGGATGTATTTGGCCCAAAACAGTTCGTTTATGAAATTGATTGCTGTTTTTGATGATTAAACGGGACACTTTACAATTACCATTATACAAGAACAAAAGACAACAAATATGGCGGCCACGTAGAGTTATATCGTTCGCGCCCGTCGTAGCTTTGTCAACTCTTGTACCGTCAAAGAGTACTAAAGTCATGACGTCACAAAAATTAAATTTGCGAAATTATGAAATTTGATCAGGTAGTCGGTGGAAGCATGTCAAAAAACGTCCACTTGCCAAAAATTAGCTCTCCATTACAATTTGCAGCCGAGATGTGGGCACTTCAGGTTTTAATTTCTCCATACAAACCCTTCTAATTTTGCGTCTGTTCCTTCAATTTAGAACAGGCGTAAAATTAGAGAGTTTTGTATGGGACGGTACCAAACTTTGAACGTCTATATCTTCTGTTCTATTCAGGCTAACAAGTTGAAATTTTGTGGCTGATCATACAACAGCAATCGTTATCTAATGATGGGATTTCGAGGCTTGATAAAAATAATTTGAAAATTTGTGACGTCACACTTTACCACTCTATTGCTGCAGCTAAATGACATACTAATGTGCAAATCAAGGCTTTTATAAACCATTTTTAATTTGTATTCAAGCAAACAGTCATGATCGATTGGCTTACGATCTTTGTTTTCCTAACGCAATCTCTTTGCATTCGGGGTCGAAGAAATTTGCACACTGGCCGCCATGTTTGAACACGTTGTCAGAGGCCACGTTCCGTTTAGTCAGCGACCTTACAAGTCATGCGTGGTTGAAAAAGTTTCGTCCCGTTAGCCCGCGAGCTGGAGTGTTCATATGGGAAAGATTTCCAGCCCGGTTACCGAGATCTCGGCCGCCTTCTCGCATCGAAATTTTTACAAAGGAAATAGTGGTGAGGCGAGATCTTCATCGGAAATCGAGGGCCTCTTCTCATTTTACAGTTTACAGCTTAGTTACCAGGCCTTTATGTAGAAACGAGGCTCGAGGTGGCTATGCTTTGATACAAACCTCATTGCTTTTCATATGTACATCCTTATATTCTTATGCTACCTAGTTTCTGGTCTCTATCATTTCAATGTCAACACCAACCTCGCTTTCATACAGAGACCTGGTTACATTTCACAGAACTGTAAAATGGTCTAATACATTCACACAAACAAGTTGCGTGGGTTCCCTGTGGCGTCACATGGCCGCGCGCTAAAAATTGTGAAACTTTCACAATTAATATATAGGCGGATATATCTACTGTCAGACTTTTTTACTGTCACATTTCCCCCCCCCCCCCCCCCGAGAAATCTGTTACAGATTGTTATTTTTCTTTGCATAAATATCCTATGAATATCTAATTTCTCTTCATTGGTATTACGCAACACATGGTTCAGGGAAACTTCAAATACTACCGTATTTGCAGGTATCCTGAACTTCTCCCTCTTCTCCAGCTCTGTCAGCTCTAGGCTTCATCAGTTGTTACTGAAATATTCTTATTTCCTTGTATGTCTTTTAATAAGCTCTTTTACATATTCATTACATTATCTCCCCTGTTGTTGTTACTAATCGCTGTCGTTTCAACTGCCTTCCTTCTCGTGCCTACCTGTCGAATATTTCTCCAAATATATCACTCAACTCAAAATCTGGCTTAAGAGTTTCCTGCGAAAACTCGTTTTTAGCTACAAACCTTTCGTCCTCGTTGTCCATTGCCGCCTGTGGTAAAACAGAAATGACGAACTGCAAATGCAAGCTCCATACGCACGTGAATTAATCACACTTCTCTGCATATAACAGGTCGGAATCTTTTCTAATCTGCAAGTATTTACGCAAAACAAAACAGAAAAAAACATCTAGTGTTATTTAAATAAGTTTCTTACGTATACTTTTTTCTCTTGAAAAGGATCTTGTATATGAAGAGGCAAAATGATTAACATAGCATAAGTTACAATCATGGTCAAAAGTCTTTGGTCAAAAGTATTGTCAAATGGTTTCAGTATGGTTTCCACATTTTTAAGAATTTAAAATAGTCTTAAATATGATTCTCTTTAATTTGAATATAATTGCTAATGACCGGTTGTAACCAAAACCGGACAATAATATCTAGCCAATCAAACACGCTAAAATAGCGCAATGAATCAATAAGCAATCGTATTAAATATTTGCAAATTGTGCCACGGAAGCGGGGAAAGTGGTGAACACGTCAATTTTCCCGCGCTTGAGCTCTGATTGGTTTATTGCGGTATTTGGGCGTGTTGTGTTTTGCTCGCTCTGGTTACTTTTGACAGTCAGCAAGCACAAGGGCTCCCTTAATTTGCACAAGTACCCAGCTTATGAATTTGTAATTTCACTGTCTAATTAAGCCTGGGCTAAACGTTTTAACATTGTTATATAACATGTCCAACATTTGTTGTATAACAATGTTAGATCGCGCGGCTAAACGTCATAACATCACGCAAACATGGATGGCGTTTGTTTATATTTTTCCCGGGAATTTTCAAAATGGCGGAAAGATATAAGAAAAAAGCTCTCGCTGCAATAGTTATTTGTAACTTACTACAGAAGAAAAAAAGAGTCCCGAAGTTGGTAAAAAGGAAAACAAAATCTCCTCAATTTCTGATATTGCCAACTGCTTTCTGTCTTTATCGTGGTAATCTTTGTCGAGAGTGTTCCACAGACATGGCCTTTGTTCGTAGCATTCGATTAATGTTTTCAGGTCCTCGTTTTTCCAAGTCCTTCTTCGATTCTTTCCTGTGCCCTGCTTCGACGGTGTCTCCTGCTCCGCCATTTTGAATAGCCGATGTGTTGGGTTTGGGACTGGGTGCTTAAATATGATTGGTCGTTGGGTTGTAACATTGTTAGAAGGCCGGCTAAACGATAAAACATTGTTGAAATGTTGGACGAAATGTTTGATCGAAATCAAAACATTCATTTAACAAAAAATGTTGAACAAACATGATCTAACATGGGTGCTAAACGTTCTAACATTGTTGAATCAACAAATGTTATATAACAATGTTAAAACGTTTAGCCCGGGCTAAATCTAAATTTAAGGTAGTTTTCGTTACTCTCTTTTTTTTCTTTTAATTTTTTTTCTTGATTCCGGTTATCTTGTCATGTCTTTGTGTAATCGTCTCACGCTTATAAGCTTTAAAAAAGATAGAAAAAAGCCGGCACTTTTATTCGAAGACATAGCGGTGCCGGGCAACAGACCAACAGTTCGAATCCTGTGTCAATCAAGCCGTTGCTAAGAATGACGTCAACCAAAACTTCATTGTTTTCTGTTTTCCTCGGGAAACGTTTTCAAGCTCGCAGTGCAGAGCTGTACGCGTGTAGCCTGCAAACGCAGCGCTGGCGTATTTTTGGCCTGATCTTTCACGCCGCCGAGAAAATATCCCGGCAGCGCGAAACAACAAGCGAAAAATTCGTCTGAGCTGCATTTGCAGGCTACAGCGAGAGTCTTTCGGATACGGTCAGTAGTGCTACTACTGGAACGAGAAGCGAAGTCGGATGAAAATGTTTATCGTAATACACGAGGCGAAGCGAATTCAGACAACAACGAAAAGAACACGTGTTCGTTTTCGAGCGAAAACAACTTGTTATCACGCATACTAATTTTGTGTGAATTTCTTGCCTGACAAGCTATTTTATTGTTAATAAGTTCCCGTGGGACAATCCTCTGGGGGCCTCCACAGACTAGGCCAATTGTTATCGATAACTATTTAGTTGTCGATCATAAAAGTTGTCGATAACAAAAAAGCCAGTGTGTGAAGCTAGTTATCGATAACTAAGGACCTTAGTCGACCACTATCTCTCTAGTCTGTGGAGGCCCTAATTAGCAACTAGTTGAGTGCTACTGCGCACACTCGGTTGCCCGGTCGGCTAAGTCAATTTATAAGGGCAGTTTCTATCTCCCCCCCCCCCCCCCGGATATCTTCCAATGATATATTTTTTGAAATCTATTTTTAGATTTCAGTCCTTTGCTGAGTTGTTTCAAGAGTTCTACCTGATTGGTCAGTTCGAGTAACGTGATGTTGGTGCCTCGATCAGAAGGAAATAGACTGAAATAACTTTCACAGCTAGCATGGGGCAACGGGAATCCTTCTCTTAGTTTCGTTTTTAACTCGTGAATGCGAAAGCAATGAACGGCTTATAGCTGTGGGGACAAATTTCACTCGGTTGATAGACTGCAAATATTAACAGAGCATAAAACCCTGGAGCCTCCATCTCCCTTATTGGGCCTATGACACGGCGTAGTTACACCTTGAGCGAGCACGAGGATGAGGTTGTCATTCATGTTTCAGATTAAAAATAAAACCAAGAATGGACGAGAGGAACGTGGAATAAGAACTAGAACGGTGGAATGTCGTTACTACGAATTCTCACTATTATCCGCGGACGTACACGGACATCTGTTCGCAGGAGAATGATTCTGAAAAAAGCCCAAGGTGTAACTACGCTGTTGTCATTAATCAGCACAGACAGAAGCTCCGGGTGATATGCTCCTGTTTACTGTACATATTAATTTATACAATAAATTATTCGTGAACGCTTTAATAATTATTTTTTTAATTATTTTTTTTTTGCTTTTCAGATACTACTCTCATTGGCAACTACGATATTAAACGATGTTACATAGTCGACATTACATTTCACTATCAGATCTCTGGTGGACTTACAAGTAGCACCATTGCAAAGACCAGATCGCAGTTTTCAAACTTATTTCAGCAAGTATCCGGCCTTCTTAAATTTATTTCTGAATGTAATGGAGTGACCACTAGCAGCGAAGAAATAATAGCCTCCCCGCCGGGGGTGAGCAGTGTTTTCTTCAGAGTACCTCTGATATTCACAGCATCGAGTAGTGTAGCTGATGATCAAGTTTCTTCGAAGCTCACAAATTGTATAAACAAGATGACATCTAATTATAAAGGATTTATAGACAGCCAATCTCCCAGCATAACTCAGGATGACGTCACTTATCGGAAATACAATTTATCCACAATATCAGACAAAAAATCCTGCTGCGGTGGCGATATACCGCCGCCTTGCTGTTCCGCCGGCTCAATCAAGGTGTCCAGCACCAAATGTGGTAAGAAGTTAGTCTCTCTGTACGTATATTTATTTATCAGTGACTTTGTAATTTCTGAAGACGTGGTCTGGCCTTAAGGTATATATTGCGTCACACTTAAAAAACAATGCATTTCTTCATGTAGGAGTAAAAATGGATACCGGAAAATTATGCGGTAAACCTTATGAATATGCTGGGGGTTAAAATACGATGATCCTCTAATCTTGCCAAATCTTCTCTAGATTAAAACTAACCTTTTATTTTTGATATACTAATAGTGCATGATAAATCATAGCCAATACAAAGGCCAGCTTTAAACCGATTATGTCGCCTTTTGTTTAGGTTGTGTGCCTGGCTTTCAGTTCGTTCCCAGCAGTTTTTGTGTCCGTTGTCCGTCGGACACTTATCAGGATAAGCAAGGCCAAACGTCGTGTAAAAATTGTCCAGAAAATAAACGGACATTCGGCAAGACGGGGATGACAAGCAAGTCCAACTGTTCAGGTACCGTGTATGATAACAACATTGTATTAATTAGGCCGAATCAAACGGTAATAAGTGTCCGACCGAGCAGGCTCTTTGCTTCCTACGAGGGTCCAAGATAATTGGAAGATTTCCAACCTTATCGACGGCTAATATCAGCGCGCGTGATCAAAGGAGCTGCATTTCCGCGAGATTTAATATCATCTGCCTATCAATTTAAAGGAGCCTTTGTCACTATATGCAAGTCAAAATTACCTCCAAATAGAAGGAAACCTCAAAGGAATAGGTTACTGAGGGAGATTAAACGAAAAGAAAGAAGGATGGTTAAGATTTGGACGGATTATGAACGACGAACTTGAAAGATTTGTTTTTAATTCACTTGTATTATTAATGCAAATTACCACCTGGTATTTAAAATCCGCACTTTGTATGTCACTTTAGTCTGAAGATGGTGTAGTATCATACCGAAATATAGCCACAGAAAGTTTCTATAGTTGTATTTTGTTGTTCATATATTTGACACAATGCAATTACTCGGATTAACCTTTATTCTTTATGTCCTGAAATTATCAGCGTCTAATGGGTTTTAAGAATATACAAATTTAGCTGTAACGAGATGTTCAGAACTCTGCTGAAACAAGCGATTATTGAGAAGTTAATATTGACATTATTATTTTTTAATTTAAAAGGAATTCTTTGTGAGCTGCTTCAACTTCCTCCCAACTTAAAAATGAACGCTTTGTGCACCCGGCTGCCAGGTGACTCCTGTGAATTGGCCTGTGAACGAGGCTACGATCTGATTGGTTCGGCTATTAGATTGTGTGACAGTGGTGGATCATGGACCGGCACGATGCCTCAATGCGATGGTAAGCTTCCATTTAATACAATTGATAGAACATTTTTCTCCTGAGAAATTTCACTGCGTAGACAGACGTCTCTCTTTCAATCCACCGTACGGAAAAAGATGGCGGCTGTACATGTTACCACAATACCTTGCGCACCTAACACAGCCATTAGGCACATAAAAAGCCATATTTGTTTGCGAAATTCGTCCCTGTACTAACAACATTGTGTATGCTAGGTTTGAAGTTTTGAGAACTTTTCTGTGCGTTTTTATGAACGTTTTTAGGGTTTTCGTGCGCTAAGAATTATGGGGTAAATGTACCAGTCGCCATCTTTTTCCGTACGGTGGATTGAAAGAGAGACGTCTGAGATTCGATACCAAACATTCCATACTGATGACGTAGCTATTGGTGGTTTTTATAACATTACAAAAACTGTTTGCTTGCATGAACAACATCAGATAATTCACAGGTAAAAGAACTGGCAGAATGAAACGTTTTGTCCAAATTATAGCTTTGTAGCGTTTTTCATAACCGAGCTATTTCCAAATTTATAATAAAGGCTGCGAAATTTCTGAACGGTGATTGGTTCGAACGAGCTGTATTTATCTCAAATACTGAAATACTTGCATGTAGAAGTTACAGTTTCCAAATATGGCAAGTGTAACAATTGACTCAAAAAAAAAAAAACCCAAGATCAATTATCAATCAATTATTATATCAATTATTATTATTATTATTAAGATGGGGGACATTTCTATTGTTTAGCGTGTTGACTAAAGTGGGCATTTCAACGAGATTATCTGTCAAAGTGTCCAAAAACCTACGAATAATGAAAGCAAAACACTTTTGTGTGGTATACCTAAGCTAAACAAAGCATTCCATTGTTTAAGGTCGCGCAGGACCCTTGATCATGAATAAATTCATAAGCCAAATTTTAGTGGTAGGTGTTATCTTCTAAAGCTTCTAATCTCTGCATTTTGAAAGTCGATTCCGCTGAAACTTAATAGGGATATTGGCGGATGATAGAACTACATCACGATTGTCGTTTTACTGGCAGATCGCAATTTACGGTGATATTTTAAGATGCTAACTTTAGAATTGCGGAAAAGCAATTTTTGTGTCCAAGCTTTCAGCTTGAGAAGCGTTCTAAAGTAAATGATTGTATTACCTAGTGCTAAATCATAACCTCTTTTGTGATGTGACAGAAGCAGATTTTGCAATTTTAAGACTCGTTGAAAGTTATTGGCTTTCAAAGGAGTAAAATTGTGAAAATTAAACTTTGAAACGTTCTATCTTCTTTTTGAAAGGCTTTTTTGCAATTCCCCTTCTGTCACATCACAATACAGTACACTAAGTTTACCTCCCTCGTGTATCAATTCCTGAAATTCTATATCCGCGACGAAAGCTTGGACACAAAATTGCTGGTTTTGCCCCTTCCGAAGACTAACCGAGTCAACGGTATGACAACAAAAGTTGTGAATCTAATTATGATAATTCGGGACATTGTATTGCACGTGCCGCAAAACTAAGAACAATAACTTTCTAATTACCAATACGCCGAAAACAGAATTTTTTGAATCGATTATAAATAACGTTATGAAAACACCTTCTCATGAATATTTCGCGTACGGTCAGCATCAGTCGTCACGGTTCGTGCATCTCTTTTAATAAATACATACATACATAATGAGAGCAAGGGTCCTGCGCGACCATGACATCTGTGAAGCTACGATGAGGCCCCATTAGGGGTTATAGGGATACGGGATACTGAAGGAAAAAATTATAGGGATACAGGATATTGGAAAAAGATATATTGGGATATTCAACGGAACTTTCTTCACAATATTTCTTAACGTTTCAATTGATCAAGATTATTTTCAAAAGAAAATAGTCAAAATAAAACAAATTAACAATAATTAATGGTAATACTGATCAAAATGGACCGATATGCTGCCGGTTTGTACATTTTTCGGTCACTTTCATCGACTTCCGGTTCCTGTTGTGACCTGTGGTCGAACTGGGTGGTTACCTAGCAGATTGCAAACTTTTTTGTTACCCCGGAAACCCCCCCCCTAATGGGGCCTCTACGATCGTCGTGTACATGCTCGGGTAAGATATCTGCCTTGTATTATAAAAAGCGGCTCGTGATATTATGGACAATTTTGAAATATTACTCGCGGTATTATTTCCAAATACTAACCTATACTAATTTTCAGAAAATTACAGTATTCAGTATGCCGCCGCCATGTTTGTGTCCTTCATAGGGGCACAAATATGGCCGCCACAAAATTGCACAAGTAGTAGAGTAGATTCTACCGTCAATATCATTAGCTTTCACTTCAAATCTGTTTAGACATCACTTCTAAATTATTATCACGTCTGAAAATTTAAAAATGATATAAAAATATCCGGGTTTTTTGCGACAGTTCAGAACACACGTTCATCCGGGATATCACAAATTTCAAATAGCTTTATTTCCAAAAGGAATCACTTGATCGATACCAAACTTTGCATAGTGATTAATGATTTTTATGTTCAGATCTAGAAGATATAAAAATAATAGATTTGTAGGATTAACAGTTTAGATTTTCGAATTTTGATGACGTCAGATGAAAACAAAGAATACATAGGATTTGTATGACTGGATGGCAAGCCTTGCCATCCAGCCATACAAATCCTTTAAATTTCTCAAACTTTCCATTTCTGGCAACCATTTTGTACTACCACCTATTTTTATGATTGACATGGTCATGTGACCGTATTATGCAAAGGGCCTATTCATTGAAAACCGAGCAACAACCAATACTGAAGAGACACAACATGGATCTCTGTAGAGCTACGTCATCAGTGTGGAATTTTTCGGGTTCAATCTCCTGAATCTAAGACGTGTCTCGAGCTGAGAAATAATTAAACGTAAAAAGTTTCCGTTCCTGACATTGATTCGTCACATCTAGATAATGTGACTGTCACGTAAACCATCATTGATTTTTTTTTTGCATTAGCTGTCACGTGCCCAACGTTATCAACACCGACCAATGGCGTGTTATTGGGATGTAATACGACAGAGATGTTATATAACACAGTGTGCAGGTTCTCTTGTAAGAATGGGTCTCAAGCGTCCGGTTCAACAGCTAGAAGATGTACAGACAATGGAACTTGGAGCGGGACTGACCTTGTCTGCTCAGGTATTATAAACGGTTTGTTAAAGCTTCACCTACAAGATGTTATAAAGCGACTGATTCATTGTTAGATATTTGTGATAAAAACAGCGATTTCCCAATGACTGGCAAGTAATTACGTTTTCTTTTGGTTTTACATTGGCTTAGCTTTATAATGTGTTCATGAAACTCGTGTAGCTTGCTTGAACCAATCAGGTGTTGTTTTTCTCGGCCAATCATGGTTCAGCTTTTAAGCAAACATTCGATCATGTTTCCCGCGCTTTTCACCGGCTTCGTGGTTTTGCTTCGTGCAGTACTGATTGTTTATTGCACTCCTTGCGGCTTGTCGTGATTGGCTCAGAAATAATTAGTTTAAGTTTTAGTTTTTATGACAGTCATTGGAAAATCGCTCCAGAAAGTAACATATATTGTAGAAAGACTATCTTCATTAATTCTGGTGCCTTTAGCATCATTAAATTGCTTATCGACAATAATTTACAGTGACTTTATCACTCGACCCTAGCTCGACTCTATAACACCACATCGTTAAATTAACTTTTATTTGACTTTTATTTATCGTTGAATTGATTTGTTTTTCTCTTTGTATTAATCAGTTTTTATTTTATTTTGGATAGATCGTGTATTCTAACGTCTCCGTTTTCTCGTTTGATTTCGAACCGTTGTTTAATTCGCGCACCAAATCATCTCAAGTCGTTTGGCGATCTTGGATCATTACTCGATTGATACAACATCGCCAATCGGTTTTCACGTTTGCCTCGATTGCAGATCGCGAAAGTCGATCTTAAATCGTCGCATTATCGTCTCCATGGCTACGCGGTCGATGCTATGCATCCCAGAGATGCATGGATCAATCGATTTAAGATCGTAGAAAGAATTAATCGATATACGATCGTTAGTACTTCAAATGATGTCGTCACTGGCTCTCTGTTTCGTGGTGTACATTGTGTACTCCGAGGCGAGATTCATTAGCGATACATTTACTGTTGTTGCCTCGTTCTTATCAAGAATATTGATAATAAAAGGCAGCATCTGCTTATAACAAGTTCAGTTTCGATGTATTGATTCTTTTGAATCAATACATCGAAACTGAATACATCCTCTACATCCTCAATACATCCTCAATACATCCTCTTCAGAGTTTTATGTTATAACTAAAAGATTAAAGTAGCAAAACATGTTTCAGTCTAATCAATACATTTATATATTTATACATTTATACATGTATCTATTTTTTGTTATATAATGTATACATTTTCATGTTCGATCTATGAAGTCTGTCTGGGAGAGCACAAGGGAATGGAGTCATTGTTATCAAGCTGACACTCCACCGTACGAAAAAAGATGGCGACTGGTACATTTACCCATAATTCTTGGCGTACCAAACCCCTAAAAACGCTTATAAAAACGCACAGAAAAGTTCTAAAATCTTCAAACCTAGCATACACAATGTTGTTAGTACAGGGACGAATTTCACAAAAATATGGCTTTCTATGTGCCTTCGGGATGTGTTAGGTTCGCGAGGTATTCCGAATACCATAATCAAGTCCATAACTAGAAATGCTTTGTTCCCAGTTCTCAAAACGTCCAGGTTGTTTCACGTTAAAATACACCATTCGTACGTTTATAGCTTCTGTTATATCAAGAGAGGATGATCTTGGTTATATGTCATGCAGTTTGTATCTTTTATGTTTATAAAGTTTTTTTGTGTTTTTTTGTGTTTTGTGTTTTTTGTATGTTTATAAAGTAGCTTCTTCCATTTCCATCGTTCAGTATGAGGGGTGGCAAATGGTCTATAAAACAAATTAATCTCGGTAAATTTAAGCCAAGTCTCGGAAACTCGGCGCTTAAAAAAAGCGTCTCGAAATCTCTGGCTCGCCAGAAATAGGACGATCTCGGAGTCTCGAATCTTTGAATCTCGCAAATGCAGCTTCTTGTATACTCTATTTTCTCGGAGTTTTGGATCACTGCGTCTCGGGCTCGGATTTTTGGAGCGCTAAGCCTCGGGTTCGGATTTATAAACCAGGGTCTCGGCGTCTCGGCAAGTCTCGGATTTACCATTCGCCACCCCTAGTATGGTCCATGTATGATTACCGTACTCGACTGTATAAATGCTAAATTGAATTCTGAAGATATTTCAGTGGCATCAATCTGACTGCTTTTTAAGTCCGCTTCTTTGAGAAGACGTATCTACAGTCAAGTCTTCTTCCAGATCGTGTGGAATGGGAATGGCGACGCCTAATGGTAAGTGACGGAAGATGCTGCTGGATAGGCTGCTATGGTAACCGTTACCATGGTAGTAAGAGACGAGGGTGAAGGTAAGTTTCAGCCGTGTGATCCTTAGTCTCCTTTGCAGCCGTTAATTGTGTCGTCACGCAACGCTTCTCCCCAGCGTTGCAATAATTACGGTTGTTCTCACCTACCCCTTCCACTTCTTCCCATTAAGTGCTCCCCCCTTACTGAGGGAGACTTTGGGGTTTTCGGTTTTATGGTTTTGCCCATATTTGAGATAGGGTTTTCGGTTTTAGGGCTTGTTTTGGTTTTGGCATTGCGTGACGAGCCAAATAACGGCTGCGAAGGAGACTACCGTAAAAGCTCTATTTAGCCCCCCCCCCCCTCTCTATTAAGCCCCCCTATCTAATAAGCCCCCCCCCCCCCTTTGAAGTCAAATTTTGTAATAAGCCCCCCCCCCCCCCTCTCTATTTCTCTATTAAGCCCCCCCCCCCCCCCCTCCTTCCGTCAGGCTGATGTAAATGACTTTTCAGCAATATTTTCTGGCATTTCAGTCACTTTTATATTGAATCGTGGTCTTTCATTTCAAGAACTATCGTCGAGTTAGGGTATAAATGACGTTTCCTTTGTAAGACAGTCATACATAACCCATTTCTTGTTTTGTTTTAGTTAGTGGTGTGATAGTAAAGTTTGAAAATATAATGTGAATTTTCTTGAAAATTTATGATTTGAAATAAGCCCCCCTCTCTATTAATATAAGGCCCCCTCTCTATTAAGCCCCCCTTCTTGAGGCCTGAAATTAAATAAGCCCCACGGGGGCTTAATAGAGATTATCCTCTACTGAGTTTTATGTTGTAGATAAATTAAAGGGAGGGTTTCACAGTTCGGCGCATGTCCATAAATCAAACTATACTTTTTTCGCTTTCTTATCAATGTTATCGCTTTGAAAACCCCACTCACATGTTCTTCAGTAATCACATATTATAATTAGTCGTAGCAGAACGACGGATGACCAAAATTCACAGAAGATTTCACTGGATCAGTACACCGACGCAGTCGACCGTGGAATTTAGTGTTGACCCACAGTTGATGATTTTAGAGTATTTGCATGCGACAATTATGCAAATAGCTGTACAATTCTTTAATCGTGAAATTTTCACAAGCAAATTTCGCACCCGAGTTAACACCTCGCTTCCGATTGGTTCATAAACAATGCAATTAAATAGACTTGTGCCATAAAGCGTGCACAGGTGAACAAAGTATTTTGATTTATGGACATGTGTCGAGCCATGAAACCCTCCCTTTAACTGTAGCAAAATAAGTTTCAGCCTCAAAAGGCGTCATGAATACAAAAAAAATAAACGAATGTAAAATCATAATACGAACTCTCTAACTGTGATTCAC
>MU825904.1:600000-797127 GCA_029204205.1 Desmophyllum pertusum
TGATTGGCTAAAATGCTTTGTGGTTTAAGATTTAATGGCGGCGCCTTAGCTCCATTCTTAACTTGCTTTGTTCTTGGGGTGACATAATGCTTTTTGGAGAAAAAACAACAACACAACATCAAACAACAAACATCATACAACAGATGAGGAAAATGAAACGATGTTTAGCAAATTCCACCAAGATTAAAGAAGTTCCGTTATAAAAGGGATGGCAGCTCCTACATTTCACACCTTGCGGGTGCGAAATTCAAATTTGTACTCTTGCAGTCATGGCCTTTTATAGAGTTAAGCGTCCTGCAAACTAAACGTGCTTCAAACTCTCATGAAATCAAAATATACCATTAACAAAAATAACATATAAATTGCAAACGTTTTAACAGAACATTCGTAGCAAAAAATGAAACGCATTTTATCAGTAACTGTGGTAGAAAAAGCGCAGTTTGTTTGTCAACTGTTTACAATTTGATGGTTGATTGACAACTAGGTGTGAGATTGGCCAGGCCAGGCCCCTTCTATACCGGAACGTATTGTTTAAACCCTGGAAATCCCACAAATGATCAACAACTAATTTCGCTTTGCAATATAAAATATACAGGAGACAAGAACAAAGAAAATAATCAACTCGGAAATGTATCTTGATGAACCAAACTCAAGGAGATAACGTTAAAGTGTATGATATCAGTATTTTGAGCTTGTGAAAGAACACATACTGGATAGATGTCGCTTTGTTCGGCATGGACTTGACTTGCTGGCTTCTTTTTCTTCTTCTCAGTTGACTTGGAGATTACAGTCAGAGTCTAGAGCATAGAATGAAGAACATCAAATAAGCCTGAGCAACAGCACAACATTATCCCTTACTGTTATATTAAACTGAAATATTATGCAGATGACATATTTTCGCATACAGCATTCCATTAAAACATTTATCAAAGATTCAAAGTATATTGCTGTAATAAATTGGACATCAACAATAAAACCTTTACTTGACTAGCTGGCTGATGCTGTTTTGGTCGTGGAAGTCTAGATGGCTCAGCCTTTTATGTCTGAAAAACAAATATTAAAAATAATTGGAAAACTGAGATAGTCATCAAACTTAGTCTTTAAATAAAGTGACATGAACGATAATGCAATTTATTGATAGACATACTTGAGCTTTGTGACAGATTCTTGTTTATCTTCAAAATAAAAAGGCTGAGTCAGGTAAAATAGTAATACCAGGATAACACTTTACTGTGGCGATAGTGAAGGGTAGATTATTTTGAATTGTATACAAGTTACCACTGACGCATAATATTTGTGGCAACACGATCTTTAACAGGTTGCAAAGAAAAGTAAACTTGGAGCTTGCCCATAGTAAGCCCAGAGGTCACTAGCCTGAAACAGGTAAATTCCTTGCTAACTACAACATGTACACAAATGTAGGTTAGTGTTGGTACTGATCACTTGTCTCCTGATCAAGGGCAGAGGGAGGTCAAAACAATAAAATGTACCCTTACCATCTAACTGCTTTCTCCTGGTTGATTTGGTCCATGCTTGGATCACTTCTGGAGTCGACACTACAAACAAAATGAATTCTGAGATTTAATGACAAACAGAGTGTGTACTTCATGTGTCAAAGATTGGAGGGAACAAGTGTCATTTTGAACAAATCCTTGTAGGAGCTCTCAAAGAGTTTCCAATTCTTATTAATCAATCAAAAAGGCCATGTTCACATCAAACCAAATAAGTTCTGTGTAGGCCTGAAAACCGTAATGTACATGTACAGTTATTGTAATTAGCATGGAGCTTCAACTGAAACGATGTTGTGGCAATTTGGTTTTAGAAGAGACATGTGGATAGGTTTTTAGTGCCCAATGTAAGGGTAGTGTATTCACAACACACTGGAGAGGTGTTTGTGGAGATCCAAAGATAGAATGCACATGGTTATAGCAACTCCTCTGTCAAAACCATGGACTCAGTCAATTCTTGAATGCGGAATTCTGACAGAATTTGGTACCAGTTTAAAAAAATTAATAATATCATGTACAAAGAATGCAGCTGAAATACACACTAAAGGCTGCAATATATTGACAGGTTCTATGTTCATGTAGAGCTGTACACTGAAAAAGATGCCTTTTGTGACATGTACCTGTATCTGGTGATAACTTGAGAGTGTCATGAAAAGATGTGATTCTCTCTGCAGCTGGTGTGTCAGCGGCAGCAAACGATACAGGAGGAGTAGGAGGTACCAGGCCAAGATTCTAAAAAAAATTGTTTAAACAAACTGATATGCACATTGAAACCTACAGATTATGAAGTAATTTATAATCAACTGCATAGGAAGACAATAATTGATTTAATTCAACTGATTGAAAGTGAAAGGCAAGAGTTAAACACAGCATGATTCGAGCTCTAAAGGGGTTGCAGTTAATCTTAAATCAAAATATTACTTTTAAAAACCAATTTCAAAAATCTTGAAATATTAGTATCTCATAAACATAACTGAAAACAAAGCAGTTATTTACACTGACAAAGCTAGGCAGTGAATTCTTATATTGGGTTCAATAGTTATCTGTAATGTACCAATGTAATGTTATCTGTATCTGTAATTTAATGTACACTGTGTACAGAGTTATGTATAGCTTAAAACATTGAACATTTCCTCAGTTTAAGTTTAAACTTACATTGGTGTCACACAGATAAAATATGCCAGGAACAGAGATAGAATAGATAGAGAACAGATAGAGAACAGATGTTGTGGCCCAATGAGCTGCCAGCATAACAGGGACAGCTAAGCTATTCCACATTTTCTAACCACTTACAAATAATACAGGTGCCTCTGATGGTCTGCTGTGTTTCTGCTCAAGAGTCCTGTAACAATGCATCTTCATTTCCTTGATAGAATCCTTCATGGCTGGCATTGTCTCTGCGATTGCTGCCCTGCTTAAAATGAACAAAAAATAATAATAATAATGGATCAAACTACAGGCAATAAAAATATACTTTAACAAACTGTAAATCATATCCATGTAAACTTCTATGGAGACCATAGAAAGTGTTCGTATTAATGAGGTGTCTGTATCAAACTGGTTAAGGGGGTCCTCCTTAACTACCGGATTCAGACTTCCTCGAAAATTTTGCGTGTTGCGATGAGCTAACATGGCAAAAGATATTAGTATGAACACCTAGTGTTAAAAAATGCACATTACGTGTGCGTAACTAGTGCCAGTCCCAAACTGCACGCGAGAATTAGAAATCCCTAAAACTCAAAGGAAAAGTGATAACATTTCAATTTATTTTTGAGGATCAGAGGCAACCTATCCTCAGTGGTCGTATGGGATTACTGTTTATGCTTAAAACAGCAAATCTATTAAAGAAAACATACAATTTTGCGCCTTTATGACGTCATAACTTTGGTATTAATGTGACTTTCAACAAATCCATACGTCGCTTTATGCATTGGAACGTTGGTATTGTTTCTAATGTCAAATAATATACACTTAATGACTGTTCCCGAGGGAAACAGTTAGTTTTGTTTTCCCGAGAATCTCGATGAGAAATCTGAGATTCGAGGGAAAACAAAACTAACTGTTTCCCGAGGGATCAGTCATTAAGTGTTTTGTTATATAGCAACAAGCAAGACTGAGAAGACAATTTGAGTTCATGAGCAAAACACACCAAAGGTTTTTAATAAATACACACCGAAGCGAACAAACAAATCTGATTCAAGCCACTGAAGCTAAAAAATACTCTCATGATTTACGGCTTGGTCAAGACAGAGGCAATCGTTTACCTTTTAAGTATATTTAGAATCTTTCTCGGCAACCATACGGCTAATTTCTTCAGCTGAAAGGTTTGAAAAACGCTTCTTTACCGGCGGCTCCATTTTTAAAACATCCTAGCTCGATACACAATACAATCGGATTTTTCCCGCACTTTCCCAACCAGTGACGCGGGTCGCCAAAAACATCACACCGCCTTTTGTCACGATGTAACCACGACCGTCTGTCGAAAAGTTATACTTTGGGAAAGTATGAGTTTTGTATTGTTGCCCGCGCGGGCAACAATTTTCGAATTGTTGCCCGTGCGGGCAACATTTGATTTTAGCCTATACCACGTGACCAAAAACCAACCAATGAGAGCGCGTGTTAGGTCCAACGAAACTCCAGCTATATAACAATGCAAGTTGTTTGAGTTTTAGGGATTTTTCTGTCCTGGTCACGTGACTTGCCAAATATGGTCGTGACTTAAAAAGTTTGAAGGGACTTTCAATTGAACAAACATGGCCAAACAGCTGATATGTAGAAGTCGGAGATTTAAAGATATCATAGTTTGAAGTCTTCCTAAGAATAGAGTGGTAGTTAAGAAGGTCCCCCCTTAATTTTAGAGATAGTGTATGAGCTAGGGACCAATATCGCTGTCCATGATAACAAGGTGTCCACAATCGAACCCCCTTTTTACTGAAACCCAAACCTATTTTAAAATGGGTGTCAGTACAAAGGGGGTTTGACTGTATGGTCAAATCTCAACTCGCTGAGAATTAAAAAAATAGCATAATTGAGAGTCCAGATAATTGAAAATATGAATGAATATCATTAATTAGGAACTAGAATTCATGATTGTAAAAAGTCTGGATAAACAAATAGTCTGCAAAATCGAGGTTCAGATAATCAAGCAGCGACTGTAAAAGTGCCACAGTTATCCTCAGCTAATCTTGAAAATATTTGGATACTCAACTGTTTCTTTAGCTAGCAAAGGAAGCACGAGGTGATTACACTTACAGTGCTTCCAATAAGTATTATTGAGTTTTTTTAATGCTATTTTAAAAACTTCAAACATGTACAAGAAAAAAATCCAATAGTTTGTGGGGATTCAGGTGGTTGCAGAGGATATGCAATTTAACTGACATGGAATTTGATAGAGAAAGACTACACTACTTACAAGTATAAAAAGTATGTATAATTAACAGTTGAGCATACCTGAGAGACTTGGCATTGGTAAGATGAGCATGATGAGTGTGAAGTGATGACCGCACTGTTGGACAGTGATCCTCAAAACTGGGAAGAGGTTCTAAGAAGGACAAAATTAATCAAATCCAACTTCAAGGTCATCTCAAGGATGTGAACTGTACTTCTAAAATGCTGACACAGCTTCCAACTGTACAAAAACATGCTGGCTATAAGCACATATTTTAGCCTGTAAAATTATTACACTTCAACAAAAGTGCACTGTAAATGGGGCTTGGATCCTTCTCCTTTCCACACCATCTAACTTGCATCTTAATTGTCCATGTGCCAGCTTAGAACCTCTGCTAAGCTCTTTTATTTGTTTAGAAAGGTCAGCTCTGTTGTAAACATAATTTCGCAACACTTATTCAAATGACCAGAAGAACATATTATACCTTTATAAACAAAATATCTGGTTGCGAAATCAAAATTTTAACATGCATTCTACTGCTGGAAATAATTTTGCCTAAGATGATCATCTCCATCTTGCTGTGGTTGCTGTTTCTTGGAAAACAAACTTCTTCATGGATGGAATAAATAACATTTTATTCTTTTCTGCTTGGGGTTTGAAATAATTTTGCAAGAGCTCAATATTTCATTTACAGCTAATTTAGAATGAGCTGATGATTGACAAATGTGGCCTGTTTCCCTTAGAATATAATAAAAGAGAAGAGAAGAGAAGCTTTATTACATGTCAATATTGTGTAGGTGAGGGGAAAAGTACACCTTACAGTCAGGTAGCCTCTATTGTAATAGTGCATCTTTGTGTTCAATAACATGGTTTTACATGTATACAATGTACTTCAGGGTTCTCTTGTAGTATTCAATAACAATGGAATGACATTGGTATAACAAACCTTCATAAATCTGCTCCTTTATCTTACTAAGCGACAAATTCCAGAGTTGAATCAAGCTATTGAAAGAAAAAAATGTGTAATGAAGTTGAGTTTTTGACAGGTAATTGTGGGTCAGTTCTTGTACATTGTTGTTCACAAACATTTGAAATCTTATTGGTCACAAGTTCAAATGAAAATAACACAACTGAAAATTTCAAAACAGTACATCAGGAAGATTGTATTATTGAAATATGAAGAAGTTTGATACTGACTATTTTTGTTGTTCTTAAGATATGCTGACTAATGCTCAGTTTAACGAAACGCTGAACGTTGTTACATGAAGGTCATGGCCATAAAGAACATTGTTTCGTGTGATTTGAAACAAGGTAGCCTGAGACCTATGCCTGTGCTAGACATTAATTTTGTCCCAGTGTTCGGGTCTCCAGCAGACAGCCAGGCCTCCAGAAAAAGTTGCTTGTGGTAGTTTGTATCATGTCCAACAATTTTAATGTTGTCAAAGTGTTAGTCCATTTGGTGGTTACTTTGGAGGACATGGCTTGCAAAGTCATGTTGACTTGTAATCTGCATTGCCTTTGATTTAACTCTAATTTACACAAGTCATTGTACATTTTCCACAATTTGGTGATACTGTGCTAATCGAGAGAGAATGAGATCTTTGCAGTTATATATCAACTTAAACACGGAGCGATCCTATAAAGTGAGGCTGAGGTGTTCAGCCTGTCAATCATAGTCCACAATGAAAGTGCTTCATTGGTTAGCATCGCTGAAAAAAAGCCAGTAGAATGAGCTTCTTAATAAAATCACTTCGAAAATAGTTTATGCACAACTCGACAAGCAGGGACAAGTAATAAGAAATTTATAGATGTGCTAAAAAGGTAGGGTGAAAGAAAACGAATAAACAAAGATTTTGCAGCTTTTAATTTCAACAACTTGATTTCTGTACTATTTTGCCGGTCAGTGTATTTTGCTTGTTGCGATTTTGTTCTCGGCAAGTCAACGGATACAAGCATATGTACGGCAGTTCTGAGACATGTACACTGTACGTAGTGTTCAATGAATTTAATAATATGAAGGGGAATCTCTACAGTTTGTGGCCGATTTTTTGAATGGAGAAATTTGTAAAGATGGGAGAGGCAAAATGCTTGGTGCTAATGCCGCTAAAGCGAGAATAAAATAGAGGTGACGGCAATCGGCAAACTTGCTAACGTGTTCTGAGAACAACAGTAAACATATGTTCGCGTATTATTTGAAACTCTTGCCAAACCCAGCTCAAAATTACATAACTTGGTTCAGTTCTTGCTTTTCTCAATTAATAAAGATATCGAAATGAAACCTTAATTGTAGGATTCAGTCAGTTTGCTTTTTAAAGTAAACATGGTTGACATGCGGAATTTGAATTTTTTGGTCTGGGTCGATGTTCAATATTCCCGTTCAGATTTATCTTCTTCCACCTTTAAAACTTATTAAAATCAAAATAAAAGCTTTTGTAGTGTTTTTCCCAAAAAGAATTAACCAGTTCTTATGAATTGAGCAAAGAAACATCTCATTTAAACGTTCAATCGTCTCACGACTGTTATTTCTTCTGCCATTTGCGATAAATTGAAGCCAACAAAGTGCTGTTTCCAGTCCTTTTATAGGCTCGCTCCGTGTTTAAGCAGTTGAAAAGAAGGCCTGAAAAAAATTCAGGCTCCAATGGGATTCGAACCCATGACCTTTGCGATTCCGGTGCAAATGCTCTACCACTGAGCTATGAAGCCACTGGGAGCTGGTCAAGTGCTAATCGCTAATCGCTGTGCTAATCGCAAACTGTTCATATTTTTTTAAAAACTTGCATCGTCTAATAACTCTTGTCCAGGGCTTTAGGGTTAAGGTGGCTGAACACAGTTTGCACGGGCTCAGCAATTTTCATTGCATGACGCAATGTAACGCGTACACGATGGTTGAGAAAAACAAAGATGGCGCCGATACAGCGGCCGTTTTATTTGTTCCCTGCTGGTTCTATATCATTATGGATAATTTACAAAGTGCTAAAAAATTACACAGTCTGTTGCCTGTTAAAAGTTATGTTAGAGAAGTATGTCAGAAAAAGTCCGGAATAAAAAAACCCAGCCATTTTGCAGGTTTTTCATTATTGCTGTGAGAACCATTTAAATGCAGCGCATGCGTACTTAATCAAAAAATTGAGACTGAATGCTTTAGTGTTTTTATCGGAAATGTGACAATTTCTCCGGAACCAGTCGTTACAATTTCATGAAATTTGGCAGGAAAATACTTCAGAAAACAAGTAAGTGGCCTATTGCAAAAATTCTGAAATTTAACAGAGGAATTTTGAAATATTCTACGACATAATGTAACTAGCGGCCCCTTAGGCCATATTGGGTAACGACAGAAGCTTATCACCTAAGCTTCTGGTAACGATTATCGCACTTTGCAGATATAAAGGGATAACTGTAATATACCTCACCCAAACCTAAGTCGGCAAGAGATCCCCCTCCAACTAAAGAACAGAGGTTCCACTTAGATTCCTACCTACATGTACAGATCCCCTCTTCACAGTGTGCCAGCGCATGTCACACACCACTATAGACAATGCTTTTAGTCGATAGTGTTACATAACGTAATCCATTTGTTTTAAGTGTTTCCTAATCCGAATGAATGTGAATGTCCGTTCCATGTCACCCGGTATGTCATTACCGCAAAAGACAGTTCCCAATTCCGCATAGGACAATTTAGCACTGAACGTGCAGTTTCCCAATTCCGTATGTCCACGTATGTTAGTCGATTCTTTCCAAAAGACGACGGTCTTGTATTTAAAGCGTTCCAAAAGTGCAATTTCACGATGATAAAATGCCCCACCGCTAGGGAGAAACATACTTCCATTTGACCTGAATGCCAAATGCTAATAATGAAAATAATAGATATGTTCATTGTAAAACAGTCTGTCTTATCAGGGAATATTGACTTGACACATAGATAACTTTGAGTTATAATTGACTGTCTTATCAGTATTTTTATAGTGGATGTATGGGATTTACTGAATGGTTCGTAGAATTGTGAATAGTCACGAAAACTATGAACAAATACCTGCTAAATAAACGCATATTTACCTTTCCTGTTGTGTACTGTTGTTTTTGTGGCTCAAAACAGCGAATTTAAGCGATTTGAAGGATTTTGTTTTCGCTGTTTGCTGTACATCTAATTATTATCATTTTTATTGAAAGGGTAGAAAGTAATTAAAATTCCAATATCTCCAAATTCAAACAGCTCCAGCGCCTGGGCAATTTTCGTCCAGAAAATCCCATCGCCCGGCTTCCAGGCCAAGCACCAGAAAAGAGGAAAGATGCACGCATGTGCTTGTACCATTCAATCTCAATTTGAGGCAGTCCAAATGCGTACCCATGAATCCAAGTGCTGACATCAAACCGCCATGTTATTAGCCTCTTTCTGATTGGATACAATAATTTTATTAGAAAGAGGCTAATAACATGGCAGCATGGATTCGTGGGTACACATTCGGACTGACTCAAAATTTTCGTTACTCTTTTTTTTTTTTCAAGGGCTAACTCTAGGCCGTTTGGACGAAATTTCGATTGAATGGAACGAGCATGCATGCAGCTTTCCTCTTTTCTTGTGCTTGGCCTGGAAGCTGGGCAATGGGATTTTCTGGGCAAAATTCACCTAGGCACTGGAGCTGTTTGAATTTGGAGATATTAGAATTTTAATATTACTTTCCACCCTTTCCATTATATTAGATGTACAGTAAAACAGCGAAAACAAAATCCTTCAAATCGCTTAAATTCGCCGTTTTGAGCCACAAAAACGACAGTACACAACAGGAAAGGTAAATTTACGTTTATTCATCCAGTATTTGTTCATAGTTTTTGTGACTATTCATAATTCTACGTACCATTCAGTAAATCCCATACATTCACTATAAAAATGCAAAATAGCACACAGTCTAACAGTTTGTCTGGGCTCCCTGTGGTTAAGCATACATGTATCTACATTGGACTGTGCCTGTTCCATATTATGTATTATAAATAGTATTAATACAGTGAAACCTCCATTAAGGGGACACCCTCGGGACCAGGAGAAGTGTCCCCTTAATGGAGGTGTCCCCTGAATGTAGGTTGGGTGGGGTGTTGTTAATTATTATACCTGTTTCCTTGTCTTATAATGCAGCCATTTATTTAAGTGACAATGAAATGCATAATTTAAGCTCACAACAGCAACCTTGGACTGTTTAAATTGTGATTTGACTTGTCACTTATGGATTATACCAATAACGGACTGATGAAATACACTTGAAATTTATCAAAAATAATAGTTTTGTACTCATTAGCAAAAGAGTTGTCCCCTTAATGGAGGTTGAAATAGCTTTTGGGATGCTCAAAAAGTGTACCCATCCCCTTAATAGAGGTGTCTCTTCAATAGAGGTGGTGAATACAAAGATTATATGAGCAGTTTGCTGGGACAAGGAGAAGTGTCCCCTTAATGGAGGTGTCCCCTTAATAGAGGTGTCCCAAAGTAGAGGTTTCACTGTATAATAAATGTTTTGGCAAGACTCACCTAAAAAGATTCACTTTTCCACCAACGTAAGTGTCTTGAATATTTCTCTATGGAAAAAAATTCCCACCATGAGAAAAACAGTATGTTGTCAGTGGTCAAACCTCCCATAAGCAGATGGAGTCATTTCTGGGGTATGTCTGAGTGCGTAATTGAGGAAAAGTGGTAGGGTAGGAAAGTGTACATATACCTGTTATTGATTCATTGCCTCCCAAAAAAAAAATCAAGAGCATAACAACTAATAAGTGGATAAATTTGAGCTGAGTTTGGAATGTTAGCTGTGGCAAAAGGAAGAGAGATAGAAAGTCAGAAGCACTTTAGTTCAAGCTGTCCCTTGTTGCTACTGAGTCAAGAAGGTTATCATCAAACATGCAAAGTGCGTTAAAGGAAACACACCTTTCTTATCTCTCTTTCACAATCTCTCAACAGCATATCTGGAACCTGACATAAACAGTGAAAAGCTCAATCAGGAAATAATGAAGAAACTACTAACTACTGTCTAGATGAGTTTGTTTTCAATGATACAACATACTTTGCATTGCATGTATCAAACTTCTTAGCAGCTAACAATTCATTTATCATTGTATACTGCATATTACTGTTGGCATTAATTTACATTAATTTTATACTCTTTTACAGTACTGCCTTTACTGTGCGAATCAGAAGAGCATGAACACTTTGATTTGACTTTGACATGTCAATTATGTATCTACCAATAAGATGTGAGATCAGTAGTTTGACTGAGTGACACTTAGTGCTTAGAGGTATTATAACACTTCATTATTTTGATCTACATGTATATCTGCATCTGGGGATAAGTGCATATAAATGAATAAATAATAAATAAATAAAATTATACAACTAACCTACAGCAGTCACTATAGAAACTAAAAAATGCATTTCCATTCAAATACCCTTGGTTGAAAGTCGGAAGCATCAATATGGTACTTGTTAGCTTCTCCCTGTAGCACTGAGTCCACTATTCTTCTCTGTTCAATAATTGAAAATTACAAGAAACAAAAAATAAAAATATAAAAACAAGGCGATGTGAATGAAATGTAACACCATATGCATAAATGTTTAAATAGGATTTTCCATTTTTGTTTCTTCGCAGTAGACATTAATGGTATAAATTTTAATTTATATTTTTTGCAATTGTCCAAACAATAATTATTTTTGACAGATCAAAGTGATATAATAACCATTCTCATTATTATAATGGATAAGGTGCAATTCTCTGTGTATATAAATAT
Source organism: Desmophyllum pertusum (assembly GCA_029204205.1). Taxonomy (NCBI): domain Eukaryota; kingdom Metazoa; phylum Cnidaria; class Anthozoa; order Scleractinia; family Caryophylliidae; genus Desmophyllum; species Desmophyllum pertusum. The sequence goes on from MU825904.1 coordinate 611,662, forward strand.
ACATTTTAGTGGCATACCTGAGGTGCTTGCACAGAGTGGAATTCTGCAATTCCAGCCCACAAATCACGAACCTATGTTTCAAACATTATAAAGTGTTAGTGTTAAGGTTAATATGGAGACAATAATTAGCTCATACTCGTAGCTCTGAAAGTCTTGGCTTGGCCATTTGCCACCCTTAACATGGTGCTGTGAACTTTTATCCGCAGATTTCAACTCTTCGCTACTAAAATAAATATACTCAGTTAAGTGTGTAGTGTTGCTGTATATTTTTACGAGTATTGCTCTATTTTGATGAGCCTGCAGGGTTGGATAATAAAATAACATTATTTTATGGCAAACTGGTCCAAGATGAAAAGGAGCATTCTGTATATGCTTAACTTTCGCGTGCACGCATTAGTTTATCAGCAAAGTTTTAAAAAAGTCATTATAATAAAAACTTTATTGAACTATGGTCGACAGAAGTAGTTGGGAAGGTTACAGGAACAGTTCAATTTAACGTATTTTTCATCAACACTTTTGGTAACAGCGTTGAACATTTTTTTATGTCTGTTATTCGAGGACACTCCTCCTCCTTACCAATGTTGGATGTCCAAGGAAAAATTATGCATACTAATACTCAGTTTAAACCCAACATTGAACAGGGGGAGGGGGGAGGGGGGAAGCGAAGGAAATTGAAAATTTTCCTACCTTCCCAACACTTCTGACAAGGGTTGTAGCTTGTTTGGTCCGTATTGGGGAATATTGGTCTTGTTCTTTTTTTGCAAGTTTTTTACCGAGCCGAAGGCGAGGTCCATAAACTTGCAAAATACGGACCTCGCGCTAGTTTATTAACATCTATCTAATATCAGTCATTAATATAATAATTATTTATTAATAACTATTATTAATAACACTGAGGTTCAGTCATGAATAACCTTTTGCAAATTTTGTGTCCTTTTGAGAGCTTCTACTTCTTCTTGGTAATCTGTTTTTATTCTGGACAAAAATGTAGGTAAAACAATTAATCATGTAAATGTGTATGTACAATACACTGGTGGCAGTGGTAGGAGATGCAGTGTCCTAATTGTTAGCATGTTGGACTCTAATGGTACAGGATTGAGCACTGGCTGGGGTAACTGTGTTGTGTTCTTTGACAAGAACACTTAATTGTCAAAGTGCCTCAGTCAGTCTCTTCACTGGCAAATTGTCAGGGCAACCTGACAAAAATGCTGGTTACCTGTGATGGACTAGCATCGGCAATACCCTTAGTCGCATCATATATGCTATGGAAACCATTGTTAAGTGCTGGCCTGATACGTCACCTGGCTTGTGAACAGACTATCAGGGGGAGTGATAACTTCTAATGCAAAATATGAACATTCCGAGGAAGAATAACAAATATAATAAAGCCACTTAATCCAAACTCTTCTATTAGATTTGTATAGGAAAGGAACATTAAGCTTACTTGTGTTTAATAATGTGGGTTCAAATACATGTATGACTTGCGTGATTTTCAGTTTATTTGACTACAGGAATTCAAATGCACAGACTGGGATCAGGAAGAGTTGTATCACTAGCAAATCATGTGATTTCCAACGTATCGCATGAATAACAAAATTACTCTATTCTGATTGGGCAGCTCACCCAGTAGGTTTTACGTTCTTTCTAAAATCTTCACTGCTAAATATTTTGTGAAGTTGTTTAAACTATTCCAATGGGTAGAAAACATGTTTGGGAATTCATCTTTGTTGTTAAAAATATTCCTACTATACTGTACATGTAGTTGCAATGAAATAATACTATTAGCACTATCCCAATCTTACCCAACATTTGTGCCTCTTGGTGCAATCATTCCATCCAATTCCATGACTTGCCTTTCAAGATCACGCTTCTTTTTTATCAAAGATCTAAACTCCTTTGTAGACTCCCTGAAACATGAATCATGTTATGTCTTAGGCTTACATGTAGGATTATTACTAAAGATACAATAATTTTATCTTTATTCCTTTCTATCAGGGACAAAATATTTTAAAAATAAAACAAATTACAATATCAACAGTGTACACATTGTACACTGAGTGAGTGTTGAAACTGGAATAGTTCAAATCTAGTATGTCATGTAATTATTATGTAAAATCTAGCTTAGCTTTCTATCTTGCGATAAAGATGCGTGATGTGAGAATCGAGAAGTGAGAAGCACTGGTAATCGACGCACGAGCCTGCAGGGGGAGCAAGGCAAGAAAAAGAGACTGTTCCTTTTCCGTACAACAAATTTGTTCTGACCAGGAGGTCTGATGCTTCCAGTGAGCTGTCAAAAATTCCTTAACAGCTCTGCCAACACAGCGAATTCAATACCATAATTGATAAACGTCATACTTTTTGCAATAAGGGGACAACGTAGGAAGTATGACAAAAATATCCTTTCCTAGGTAACTTTTCTCTTGCAAGCGCATCTATCAAATTCGGACTCCTGCTCCATCTTCCCACAAACTAATCAATGAATTTGACGCTGTTTGTGGTTATGCCTCCAGGGACATCCAATGATGTCAAATGATGTCCGATGATGTCGAAAACGGGCCAATCAGAATTTTGCATTTCTCCAGCAAATATGCAGAATTCGGAATGAATTTCATGTATGAAAAGGAGTCAGTCTGTATTTTCAGCGTGTCTCCTCAATCCCAGTCGTAAAAAAACATGCTTGTTCCAGATCCATTTTGGGTCGCATTCAGCCCAACGCACACACTTAAACACTAATTAAAATTATATTGTAATCTTAATTAGTTGTATCTGATATTTTATTGTAATTTTATTTGTAAACTAAGTGTCCCCAATTAGTAGTCCACTTTCAGCTAGAAGATATGACACAGTAATAAAGTTATTGATTTGATTTGATTTGATTTGATTTGACTAAAATATGGACTGTTTTGCAGTCTATGTAAAATCAGAGAAAATCAACTTGTTCTAATAAGGGCTTACAGACCTACATGTATGTTGACTTTTAGGACATTTTTTGGTTGGAATTTTATCCAAAATTACAGGTCAAATTGAGACAAAAATATGGGGCAAAGTTTTTAGAATAAATTACAGGCTACAAGGGAAAAAGCAGGCAAATTTGAGCAAAACAAAATAAGACCCAAAAAACAACATGGGTCAGTAATGCCCTCAGCTCTTCAATCTCTCAATCTTTTTCTCTAGGTAAAAAAGGGTGTAGTTTATTTCCATTGCTTTTTAAAGTACATACATGGCAAATTCTTTCCAGTGATGTTCCACTTCCACTGCATGCTGTGTAAACTCTAAAAATCTAATGGACAGTGGATATGTTCACTTGTTAAATACAAACTTTCATGTATCATAAAAATAATAAAATTAATAGAGGGTTTGGGTATAATGTTACATGACACTCCATGACACTCTATGCTTGCACTGGGTTATTTTCAGGTAAGCACGGGTTTCACAGATTCTACTGCTGGTTAGTTCTGCTTCATTTTGATGTGTGATGGTACAGTTGTGACTATTTTTTTCCTATAAATAAGCAATTAAGTACAGTCACTTACAGCCTATGCACAGGTAACCTAATTAATGGCTTGTCATCATAAGAGATGTTTTAAGGTGATTCCTTAGTATTGCACTGCGCATCCTTTCTGCGCATAATTTCACGCGCACATTAATAAAATGGCGGCATTTTCATTGTGGCTATATGCTCGCCAGAGAGGTAAATGATCATTTTCTCGTAAAAGAGCATGGTGACCTATCATTTTTTTCGTATATTTTGAGTCTAGTAATCATCTTCTTTCTATACAAGGAATATCGACCAATTCCTAGTGCAGAAAAATTAATAATCACTGGAAACGTGAAAAAATACGTGTACATGTTTTTGGTTGATTTTGTAAGGAATTAGGAGGTACATGTTTTTAGTCGATTATATTTCTTTCATGGAGCTGGTGACCTATTCTTTTTATTCTACATTTTGAAACATTATAACGCAATGTTCAACTAGGGAAAGTTTCAGAAACTTTCTAGTGCAACTTTTATTTCAATGGAATAATTTTATAAGCAATATTGAAGCATACAGCCATGGGGGAACCCACATTTAACATGTTTTTTCTGCACATACTGGCACTGGTTCAAATTTGGTTTGATATTTTGCAAATCAGATTGATTTTTAATTTTCTTTGCCTGATATTTATTGCCACAATCTGAAACAAAGGGAAATAAAAATCAAACTGGTTTGAAACATTTTAAACCAAAAATAATTCAAACCACAACACATATACTACCTGTTCTTTAGAACAACATAATGAGCTTCCAGTGCTTTTGACATGACATGTGTAAAGGAATGATTGTGAACTGTCTTTGTTGGAAATGTCGGAATGCTGATTATTTTACCTGTTTCAAAACAATCAAGGAATAGATAACCAATTTTAAAATGATATTAGAAAAAAATATATGCTATTAAACCTTAAGGTTTCAAGATGTTTTACAATATAAAAGAAATAAACATTACTGGCTGAGAAGCGATTTAGAGTAGTAAAAAGCACGCTTCTATATGCGAGGAGCCTCACATATGTGAGGTTTGAAGTATTAATGTGGATACATGTACATGTACATTTTGGTCTGTAATGTTTAAATCCATCATTCTACAAAAAGGTGCACCCCTTTCAGGCGAAGCGTCCTAGTTTCACCATTGATCCACTGAGAGAATTAAGAGATGAATTTATCCTTGCCTTTTTCTACTTTCCTTCTTAAAAAGATCTTACTAAGTTGTTTAGATCTAAGCAGTTTAAATATTGCTCCTTTACATTCTACAGACTGCTGATACATGTATGTTTAAATCTATTAGGTAAAATGTACAGTTTGAAAATGTTATGACCAAAACATCATACTGCTATGTTACACGTGGTCAGATATAAAAATGTAACTTACTGTAGGCCATTGCCATTTATACAAACAACAAACTTACCATGATCATGGTACATAACTTTTGTTAGAATATATAAGGAAAAATGATGAAGAAATGAGTAGAAGCGGTCTCCTGCAACATGAAAAATACAACACCTTTAGCAATAACTACTACAAATCCTTGTACCGTGCAATGTTTATGACTTGGAAAAAATAACACTTTTTATTAAAAATATTATATCTTGAAAATCAAATGTTCATTATATGACAGTTTTTCACTGCTTGCAATGCTAAAGTTGCAGTAGATGACTGTAATGATATGGTACATGTGAACTGTAGGAGAATGAAATGGAGAGAAAGAGATCTACACATCTACATGTATTTACCTAACCAACTTACATCACATCATATACCAGGATCATTGAGCATGGCTTAACTTGCTAGTAAGTAGCTTAACCAACCATGTATCTATCAATCATTTGAGCTCCAATGTCATCCTACATGTACATGATTACAGTATTTAAATTTACCTCCAGGAGAGTGGAAGACAGATTGAACAATTCTTGGTAATCTTGCTTCTGGGTCTTCCTACAATTACAAGAAAAAAAACTACAGTACTGTATGTTCATAATTTAACTATATATATATTCTGGATTTTTCACAAGGTTTTCCCAATGAATTATTACTGATATCATGTGGGCGGTGTAATCTGCAGGTGTGCAGGTGTGCAGGTGTGAGTGCAGGTGAGTAACCTAGGGTTAACAGTTAGTGGTTAGTTAGGGTTAGGGTTAGCTTTTTTTAAGGGTGTTCTGGGCTATTCTGGTTACACCTGCACTCACACCTGCAAATTACACCGTCCGTGTGACTTGATAAGTATTACAATGAAACAATCTGGATGGTGTTTTAGTTTAAAAGGCTGCCAAATGATAGCTCACTACATAACTACAAGGCCTAGTTGACACTATAACTGGCAAATTTCAAGTTTTGGCAAACAAGTGTCACTAACTTCTCATCGATTTACCGCCTTTGGGCAGGCACTTGCTCAAGTGCGGCCCGTTTTTGGACACTGAAATTCGCGTAGAAATTTTCGTAGAGCTCTACAACTGTACGGCAATATATCTATTTATACCCGGCATGTTTTAGGTCGTAGAGGTGTAGAAACGACCAAGCTCATACAGCGTGTCAATTTTGCTAATTCAAATTTTAAATGTTGCCATGGTTATCTCCATCAACTGCTCAAAGTAATGTGGCTGTCATGCATTAGAAAGACTAGAAAAACAAAACTATTCCAGTATGATGCGTACGCTCCTATGGTTCTACGTTTTACTAACAATGTTATCTAAATTATAAACCGTACGCTTCTACGGCTCTACATTTTAGTAATTACGTTATACATTATAAACTGTACGCTTCTACGCTTCTACGGCGCTACGTTTAACTGTACGCTTCTACGGCTCTACGTTTTAGTAATAACGTTTTACATTATAAACTGTACGCTTCTACGGCGCTACGTTTAACTGTACGCTTCTACGGCTCTACGTTTTAGTAATAACGTTATCTGCATTATAAACTGTACGCTTCTACGGCTCTACGTTTTAGTAATAACGTTTATACCTGGCTCGTTTTTGGACACTCAAATTGGCGTAGAAATTTTCGTAGAGCGCTACGCCTCTACGTTTTTACCTCGTAAGTTCATCATTTCTGTGCTTGCTCGAAGCAATGAGGCACTTTTAAAGAAAATACCGCCAATATTACTCTTCACAATCATTCCACTAATTTGAAAGTTGTTGCTATGGTTACCTTCATCAACTGCCCAAAGTAATGTGGCTGTGGCTATTGCCATCTATTAGTAGTAACGTTATCTACATTATAAACTGTACGCTTCTACGGCTCTACGTTTCAGTAATGGCGTTATCTGCATTATAAACTGTACGCTTCTACAGCTCTACGTTTCAGTAATGACTCGGCATCCACATTATAAAATGTACGCTTCTACGGCTCTACGTTTCAGTAATGACTTCATCCACATTATAAACTGTACGCTTCTACGGCTCTATGTTTTAGTAGTAACGTTATCTACATTATAAACTGTACGCTTCTACGGCTCTACGGCTCTACGTTTCAGTAATGGCGTTATCTGCATTATAAACTGTACGCTTCTACAGCTCTACGTTTCAGTAATGACTCGGCATCCACATTATAAAATGTACACTTCTACGGCTCTACGTTTTAGTAGTAACGTTATCTACATTATAAACTGTACGCTTCTACGGCTCTACGTTTTAGTAGTAACGTTATCTACATTATAAACTGTACGCTTCTACGGCTCTACGTTTCAGTAATGGCGTTATCTGCATTATAAACTGTACGACTCTACGTTTTAGTAATAACGTTATCTGCATTATATACTGTACGCTTCTACGTCTCCGCATTTTCGTAATAACGTTATCTACATTACAAAATGTATGCTTCTACGGCTCTACGTTTTAGTTATAACGTTATCTCCATTATAAACTCCACACTTCTACGTCTCTACATTTTTGTAATAACGACGGTTATCTACATTATAAACTGTATGCTTCTACGGCTCTACGTTTTAGTAATAACACTATCTACATGATAAAAGGTACGCTTCTACGGTTTAGTAATAACGTTATCTACATTATAAAATGTACGCTTCTACGGCTCTACGTTTTAGTAATAACGTTATCTACATTATAACATTTACGCTTCTACGGCTCTACGTTTTAGTAATAACGTTATCTACATTATAAAATGTACGCTTCTACGGTTTCACTCTAAAACCCTGATTTCTTAATTTGAGAACGAGTTTTAATTTTTTTCTAAAACAAGAAACTGGCGCTTCTTATTTTAAAGTTGAGTACTTAAAATAAGAAACGGGCGCTTACTACCGGAAAAAAATTAAAACTCGTTCTCAAATTAAGAAATCAGGGTTTTAGAGTGTTTAGTAATAACGTTATCTGCATTATAAAATGTACGCTTCTACGGCTCTACGTTTTAGTAATAACGTTATCTACATGATAAAATGTACGCTTCTACGACTCTACGTTTTAGTAATAACGTTATCTGCATTATAAAATGTACGCTTCTACGGCTTAAAATAAAACAAAAAGTTTCTCGATACACCCTTGGGGCCGATTATTTAAACGACGTTTAGACATCGCTTAAGAAAGTCTTGGTCTAAACCTGGTTTAAACCGGGGAACCGGATTATTTAAACGTCCTTTATTTTAAACCTCGCCTAAGCGGTGTCTAAACACAGGCTAGCAAACAATAGCAACTTAGACCTGGTCATGAGTAGGTTTAGACGTAGTCTAACGTTTTTATTAGTGAAGGTTTGTGTCATGGATGGAAGTTCGAAGTATAGAACGTTACAGGAATAGGCTAACAAGCCGAGTCCGAAGAATCAGATAGTTGAGGAATAGTTTAAATCCGCTAGAAGAATACGAAGATGACAATTTCCCTTACCGTACAAAACAGTCTAATTTCCGTCGACGGTTTAGGCTCAGGAAAGAAGCAAGTTTTAATAGTGGATATTTACATCATACTAAGTTTTCAAGAAAAAAAGTTTACTTAGCTTCAATAGCATGTCCTTATTGTTCCATAAAATGAAAACCAATAAGTATCTTCAAAATTATTTCGCAAGTCATTAATAAAAATAATCTAATAGTTCCCTGTAGAAAGCAGGTAATTTTTGGCTAACATTATTTACGTTATAATTGCACTTCAGGATGAAAGATAGCCCATCAAGTTTTGCGAAGTAAAAGTTTTGAATTATTTTCCATGTGTTATCATTAGAGCGATTATAGCGTAGAAAAGTGCGCAAATCCGACTAAGCAAAAACTCGAATTTTTAAAGCGCGGTTTAAGAAAAAACAATAGCTAGACTTGTTAAACCACGTTTAGACGTGGCCTCCGTGAAATGCGGCTAATCCGTATTCTAATAACGCAATTTAGACTCAGCCTAGCCGTGGTCTATGGAAGCCTTGTCTAAACCTCGATTTAGCCTTAAACCAGGTCTAACTTAGACTTCGTTTAAATAATCGGCCCGAAGAGTTTTCTTAAAGCGTGCATCAGAATACGTACTTTCTGCCACCAGCCAGTATTTCAGCTTAAATCAAATGTCGAATTTAATAATTTGAGTCAACCCAAATAGGTATTAAATTCGGCACATGTGAAATGCGACGTTTAAACCGGGCCTAAGTTTTAGTAACAATGTTATCTGCATTATACTAGGAATAGTTCTCACTACAGCTGCCCCCGCTGTAGACTGAACAAGCTGTGAATCTGATTCAGCAACTTTTAATATCCCATTTGTTCGGCTGATTTGAGATCTCTTTACTAGTAATTTGTTTGTTGAACAAGTGAAAATATAAATGCTTGTGATCTTGGAAGATATTGTTGTTGTGCGGGTCTCAGCTCTTTTCCTACAGAACTTCATCGTGGAATACGAGCATTCTCTTTTTCTGTTTTCATTTAGCCTGCGTAGCAGGCGTAGAAAGGGAAGGGATGAGGGAGTTCGAGCGCGAGCGCAACAAGCGAGGAGAGCGCGCGCAAGAAACCGGCGTATCAATGGCGTATATATCAAAGGTTTCTGCTCTGCGATCCGTTGTCAAATCGATGTCACCGAACTTCAAGGTCCAATGTATCAATGGAAAAAACTTACCGACAAGTACAAAAAACGATCCGCGTTTATCTATCATTCCCTTATGTTATCGAAGGTTTGATTCATTGCGTATCTTATCAAAGGCTTGATTTATTTTGTAACATCGAAGGCTTTATTTATTGTGTATCTTAAAATGTGTATCATTTATCGAAGGCTTGATTTATTGTGTACGGTTCATCGCAATCGTATCGAAGGCCGGCTTGATTCATCAGTTGCGTATCTTATCGAAGGCTTGATTCATCAGTTGCGCATCTTATCGAAGGCTTGATTAATCAGTTACGTATCTTATCGAAGGCTTGATTCATTGCGTATTGATCCTACGTCATCATTTCCCGATACACCCCCACGATCTCAGTTTTGACAAATCGATATTTTATCCAGTATACGAACTATATTTTCAAAAAATCAAACTATTACGCGGGGACTCCAATGATGCCTCCCTGCTGGGGCAAAAATTGTTACTGATTGTTATGTCTTGTTACTGATTGTTACGTCTTGTTACGTCTTGTTACTGATTGTTACGTCTTGTTACTGGATTGTTACTAATTACGTCTTGTTACTGATTGTTATGTCTTGTTACTGATTGGTTACATCTTGTTAATGTTTCGTTACGTCTTGTTACTGATTGTTACGTCTTGTTACTGAGTGTTACGTCTTGTTACTTAGGGCCGATTATTTAAACGAAGTCTAAGTTAGACCTGGTTTAAGGCTAAATCGAGGTTTAGACGAGGCTTCCATAGACCACGGCTAGGCTGAGTCTAAATTACGTTATTAGAATGCGGATTAGCCGCATTTCACGGAGGCCACGTCTAAACGTGGTTTAACAAGTCTAGCTATTGTTTTTTCTTAAATCGCGCTTTAAAAATTCGAGTTTTTGCTTAGTCGGATTGCGCACTTTTCTACGCTATAATCGCTCTTATGATAACACATGGAAAATAATTCAAAACTTTTACTTCGCAAAACGTGATGTGCTATCTCTGAAGTGCAATTCAATAACGTAAATAATGTTAGCCAAAAATTACCTGCTTTCTACAGGGAACTATTTGAAGTTATTTTTATTAATGACTTGCGAAATAATTTTGAAGATACTCAGTAATGGTTTTCATTTTATGGAACAATAAGGACATGCTATTGAAGTAAACTTTTTTCATTACACAGGGCGAGGGATATGATGTAAATATCCACTATTAAAACTTTCTTCTTTCCTGAGCCTAAACCGTCGACGGAAATTAGACTGTTTTGTACGGTAAGGGAAATTGTCATCTTCGTATTCTTCTAGCGGATTTAAACTATTCCTCAACTGTCTGATTCTTCGGACTCGTCTTGTTAGCCTATTCATGTAACGTTCTATACTTCGAACTTCCATCCATGACACAAACCTTCACTAATAAAAGCGTTAAACTACGTCTAAACCTACTCATGACCAGGTCTAAGTTGCTATTGTTTGCTAGTCGGTGTTTAGACACCGCTTAGGCGAGGTTTAAAATAAAGGACGTTTAAATAATCCGGTTCCCCGGTTTAAACCAGGTTTAGACCAAGACTATCTTAAGCGATGTCTAAACGTCGTTTAAATAATCGGCACGTGGTCTGTGGCATCGCAAGTGCCTGAGTGATGCCGTCAAAGGATTTGAGCTTTGCTCACCAATGTTTCCACTTGTGGTCTTTAAGGTCATTGCTTAGTATTGCACTGCACATCCTTTCTGATTTCGCACATAATTAGCGTGCGCACATTAAAAAATGACGGCTTTTCTCGTAAACGAGCGTGGTGACCTATCATTTTTTTCGCATATTTAAGTCTAGTATTAAATCATCTTCTTTCTATACAAGGAGTATAGACCAATTCTCAGTGTAGAAAAATTAATAATCACTGGAAACGTGAAAAAAATACGTGTTTTGGGTTGATTTTGTAAGGAATTATGAGGGTTTTTTTTAATTGTATCTCTTTCATGGGCTGGTGACAATAATAATAATAATGATAATGTGACCTATTCTTTGTATTCTATATTTGAAATATTACATCGCAATGTTCAACAAGGGAAAGTTTCAGAAACTTTCTAATGCAACTTTTATTTCGATGGAATTTATACCTTAAATAATCTTCAATCTTTTGGATACCCTTTCTGATGTCTCTTCGGAATTTATTCCCATCGGCTATTTTGTGTTCAATGTCCTTTTCCTTCTCTAGCAAACCCAGTATTTCTTCATTCAATTTCGACAACATCTTCCTTCATCGTTTCTGTCAAATTCTCTCTTATATCTTGTAACTGTGTTTCTCGATAGCAATTATAGTTTCAATCGTTTGAAGTTCCTTTGTAGCATGTCTCCGATGTCCGTTGCAAATTCTTTGTTTCTTTGGCAAATCTCCCATCGTCGAAACTTTCACTCTTCTAAGTAAACAAACCGCACGCACTCTGAACACAAACAGGCGATCAAATCTTCTCTTGGAGCAAATTCACCTTGTTGTCTCTTTCTCCACGTCTGTCTCGAAGGACCAGCTGTTGAGGACTGTATTAAACACTCTACAGTAAACGCGACCAAACTAGAACACAACGGATTTAATTCTCAACTTTCGCGTCGCTACACATCCTCCGCATCTCGCATCTTCTCGCATCTCCACTCGACTAATCTCAAAAGCTTGCATAAAAATGTAAACAAATTGTTTGTTTCCAAGTCACGACATATACATATATAGAGCCGTAGAAGCATACATTTCATCATGTAGATAATGTTATTACTAAAAACGTAGAGCCGTAGAAATGTAGTTTATCATGTAGAACGTTATTACTAAAACGTAGAGCCGTAGAAGCGTACAGTTTATAATGGAGATAACGTTATTACTAAAACGTAGAGCCGTAGAAGCATACAATTTATAATGGAGATAACGTTATTACTAAAACGTAGAGCCGTAGAAGCGTACAGTTTATAATGGAGATAACGTTATCAAGTGCGGCCCGTTTTTGGACACTGAAATTCGCGTAGAAATTTTCGTAGAGCTCTACAACTGTACGGCAATATATCTATTTATACCCGGCATGTTTTAGGTCGTAGAGGTGTAGAAACGACCAAGCTCATACAGCGTGTCAATTTTGCTAATTCAAATTTTAAATGTTGCCATGGTTATCTCCATCAACTGCTCAAAGTAATGTGGCTGTCATGCATTAGAAAGACTAGAAAAACAAAACTATTCCAGTATGATGCGTACGCTCCTATGGTTCTACGTTTTACTAACAATGTTATCTAAATTATAAACCGTACGCTTCTACGGCTCTACATTTTAGTAATTACGTTATACATTATAAACTGTACGCTTCTACGCTTCTACGGCGCTACGTTTAACTGTACGCTTCTACGGCTCTACGTTTTAGTAATAACGTTTTACATTATAAACTGTACGCTTCTACGGCGCTACGTTTAACTGTACGCTTCTACGGCTCTACGTTTTAGTAATAACGTTATCTGTATTATATACTGTACGCTTCTACGGCTCTACGTTTTAGTAATAACGTTATCTGCATTATAAACTGTACGCTTCTACGGCTCTACGTTTTAGTAATAACGTTATCTCCATTATAAACTGTACGCTTCTACGGCTCTACGTTTTAGTAATAACGTTATCTCCATTATAAATTGTATGCTTCTACGGCTCTACGTTTTAGTAATAACGTTATCTCCATTATAAACTGTACGCTTCTACGGCTCTACGTTTTAGTAATAACGTTCTACATGATAAACTACATTTCTACGGCTCTACGTTTTTAGTAATAACGTTATCTACATGATGAAATGTATGCTTCTACGGCTCTATATATGTATATGTCGTGACTTGGAAACAAACAATTTGTTTACATTTTTATGCAAGCTTTTGAGATTAGTCGAGTGGAGATGCGAGAAGATGCGAGATGCGGAGGATGTGTAGCGACGCGAAAGTTGAGAATTAAATCCGTTGTGTTCTAGTTTGGTCGCGTTTACTGTAGAGTGTTTAATACAGTCCTCAACAGCTGGTCCTTCGAGACAGACGTGGAGAAAGAGACAACAAGGTGAATTTGCTCCAAGAGAAGATTTGATCGCCTGTTTGTGTTCAGAGTGCGTGCGGTTTGTTTACTTAGAAGAGTGAAAGTTTCGACGATGGGAGATTTGCCAAAGAAACAAAGAATTTGCAACGGACATCGGAGACATGCTACAAAGGAACTTCAAACGATTGAAACTATAATTGCTATCGAGAAACACAGTTACAAGATATAAGAGAGAATTTGACAGAAACGATGAAGGAAGATGTTGTCGAAATTGAATGAAGAAATACTGGGTTTGCTAGAGAAGGAAAAGGACATTGAACACAAAATAGCCGATGGGAATAAATTCCGAAGAGACATCAGAAAGGGTATCCAAAAGATTGAAGATTATTTAAGGTATAAATTCCATCGAAATAAAAGTTGCATTAGAAAGTTTCTGAAACTTTCCCTTGTTGAACATTGCGATGTAATATTTCAAAATATAGAATACAAAGAATAGGTCACATTATCATTATTATTATTATTGTCACCAGCCCCATGAAAGAGATACAATTAAAAAAACCCTCATAATTCCTTACAAAATCAACCCAAAACACGTATTTTTTCACGTTTCCAGTGATTATTAATTTTTCTACACTGAGAATTGGTCTATACTCCTTGTATAGAAAGAAGATGATTTAATACTAGACTTAAATGTGCGAAAAAAATGATAGGTCACCACGCTCGTTTACGAGAAAAGCCGTCATTTTTTAATGTGCGCACGCTAATTATGTGCGAAATCAGAAAGGATGTGCAGTGCAATACTAAGCAATGACCTTAAAGACCACAAGTGGAAACATTGGTGAGCAAAGCTCAAATCCTTTGACGGCATCACTCAGGCACTTGCGATGCCACAGACCACGTGCCGATTATTTAAACGACGTTTAGACATCGCTTAAGATAGTCTTGGTCTAAACCTGGTTTAAACCGGGGAACCGGATTATTTAAACGTCCTTTATTTTAAAACCTCGCCTAAGCGGTGTCTAAACACCGACTAGCAAACAATAGCAACTTAGATCTGGTCATGAGTAGGTTTAGACGTAGTTTAACGCTTTTATTAGTGAAGGTTTGTGTCATGGATGGAAGTTCGAAGTATAGAACGTTACATGAATAGGCTAACAAGACGAGTCCGAAGAATCAGACAGTTGAGGAATAGTTTAAATCCGCTAGAAGAATACGAAGATGACAATTTCCCTTACCGTACAAAACAGTCTAATTTCCGTCGACGGTTTAGGCTCAGGAAAGAAGAAAGTTTTAATAGTGGATATTTACATCATATCCCTCGCCCTGTGTAATGAAAAAAGTTTACTTCAATAGCATGTCCTTATTGTTCCATAAAATGAAAACCATTACTGAGTATCTTCAAAATTATTTCGCAAGTCATTAATAAAAATAACTTCAAATAGTTCCCTGTAGAAAGCAGGTAATTTTTGGCTAACATTATTTACGTTATTGAATTGCACTTCAGAGATAGCACATCACGTTTTGCGAAGTAAAAGTTTTGAATTATTTTCCATGTGGTTATCATAAGAGCGATTATAGTGTAGAAAAGTGCGCAATCCGACTAAGCAAAAACTCGAATTTTTAAAGCGCGATTTAAGAAAAAACAATAGCTAGACTTGTTAAACCACGTTTAGACGTGGCCTCCGTGAAATGCGGCTAATCCGCATTCTAATAACGTAATTTAGACTCAGCCTAGCCGTGGTCTATGGAAGCCTCGTCTAAACCTCGATTTAGCCTTAAACCAGGTCTAACTTAGACTTCGTTTAAATAATCGGCCCTAAGTAACAAGACGTAACACTCAGTAACAAGACGTAACAATCAGTAACAAGACGTAACGAAACATTAACAAGATGTAACCAATCAGTAACAAGACATAACAATCAGTAACAAGACGTAATTAGTAACAATCCAGTAACAAGACGTAACAATCAGTAACAAGACGTAACAAGACGTAACAATCAGTAACAAGACATAACAATCAGTAACAATTTTTGCCCCAGCAGGGAGGCATCATTGGAGTCCCCGCGTAATAGTTTGATTTTTTGAAAATATAGTTCGTATACTGGATAAAATATCGATTTGTCAAAACTGAGATCGTGGGGGTGTATCGGGAAATGATGACGTAGGATCAATACGCAATGAATCAAGCCTTCGATAAGATACGCAACTGATTAATCAAGCCTTCGATAAGATGCGCAACTGATGAATCAAGCCTTCGATAAGATACGCAACTGATGAATCAAGCCGGCCTTCGATACGATTGCGATGAACCGTACACAATAAATCAAGCCTTCGATAAATGATACACATTTTAAGATACACAATAAATAAAGCCTTCGATGTTACAAAATAAATCAAGCCTTTGATAAGATACGCAATGAATCAAACCTTCGATAACATAAGGGAATGATAGATAAACGCGGATCGTTTTTTGTACTTGTCGGTAAGTTTTTTCCATTGATACATTGGACCTTGAAGTTCGGTGACATCGATTTGACAACGGATCGCAGAGCAGAAACCTTTGATATATACGCCATTGATACGCCGGTTTCTTGCGCGCGCTCTCCTCGCTTGTTGCGCTCGCGCTCGAACTCCCTCATCCCTTCCCTTTCTACGCCTGCTACGCAGGCTAAATGAAAACAGAGAAAAAGAGAATGCTCGTATTCCACGATGAAGTTCTGTAGGAAAAGAGCTGAGACCCGCACAACAACAATATCTTCCAAGATCACAAGCATTTATATTTTCACTTGTTCAACAAACAAATTACTAGTAAAGAGATCTCAAATCAGCCGAACAAATGGGATATTAAAAGTTGCTGAATCAGATTCACAGCTTGTTCAGTCTACAGCAGGGGCAGCTGTAGTGAGAACTATTCCTAGTATAATGCAGATAACATTGTTACTAAAACTTAGGCCCGGTTTAAACGTCGCATTTCACATGTGCCGAATTTAATACCTATTTGGGTTGACTCAAATTATTAAATTCGACATTTGATTTAAGCTGAAATACTGGCTGGTGGCAGAAAGTACGTATTCTGATGCACGCTTTAAGAAAACTCTTCGGGCCGATTATTTAAACGAAGTCTAAGTTAGACCTGGTTTAAGGCTAAATCGAGGTTTAGACAAGGCTTCCATAGACCACGGCTAGGCTGAGTCTAAATTGCGTTATTAGAATACGGATTAGCCGCATTTCACGGAGGCCACGTCTAAACGTGGTTTAACAAGTCTAGCTATTGTTTTTTCTTAAACCGCGCTTTAAAAATTCGAGTTTTTGCTTAGTCGG
This sequence comes from Desmophyllum pertusum, assembly GCA_029204205.1. Taxonomy (NCBI): domain Eukaryota; kingdom Metazoa; phylum Cnidaria; class Anthozoa; order Scleractinia; family Caryophylliidae; genus Desmophyllum; species Desmophyllum pertusum. Next base: position 628,559 of record MU825904.1, read on the forward strand.
ATTTGCGCACTTTTCTACGCTATAATCGCTCTAATGATAACACATGGAAAATAATTCAAAACTTTTACTTCGCAAAACTTGATGGGCTATCTTTCATCCTGAAGTGCAATTATAACGTAAATAATGTTAGCCAAAAATTACCTGCTTTCTACAGGGAACTATTAGATTATTTTTATTAATGACTTGCGAAATAATTTTGAAGATACTTATTGGTTTTCATTTTATGGAACAATAAGGACATGCTATTGAAGCTAAGTAAACTTTTTTTCTTGAAAACTTAGTATGATGTAAATATCCACTATTAAAACTTGCTTCTTTCCTGAGCCTAAACCGTCGACGGAAATTAGACTGTTTTGTACGGTAAGGGAAATTGTCATCTTCGTATTCTTCTAGCGGATTTAAACTATTCCTCAACTATCTGATTCTTCGGACTCGGCTTGTTAGCCTATTCCTGTAACGTTCTATACTTCGAACTTCCATCCATGACACAAACCTTCACTAATAAAAACGTTAGACTACGTCTAAACCTACTCATGACCAGGTCTAAGTTGCTATTGTTTGCTAGCCTGTGTTTAGACACCGCTTAGGCGAGGTTTAAAATAAAGGACGTTTAAATAATCCGGTTCCCCGGTTTAAACCAGGTTTAGACCAAGACTTTCTTAAGCGATGTCTAAACGTCGTTTAAATAATCGGCCCCAAGGGTGTATCGAGAAACTTTTTGTTTTATTTTAAGCCGTAGAAGCGTACATTTTATAATGCAGATAACGTTATTACTAAAACGTAGAGTCGTAGAAGCGTACATTTTATCATGTAGATAACGTTATTACTAAAACGTAGAGCCGTAGAAGCGTACATTTTATAATGCAGATAACGTTATTACTAAACACTCTAAAACCCTGATTTCTTAATTTGAGAACGAGTTTTAATTTTTTTCCGGTAGTAAGCGCCCGTTTCTTATTTTAAGTACTCAACTTTAAAATAAGAAGCGCCAGTTTCTTGTTTTAGAAAAAAATTAAAACTCGTTCTCAAATTAAGAAATCAGGGTTTTAGAGTGAAACCGTAGAAGCGTACATTTTATAATGTAGATAACGTTATTACTAAAACGTAGAGCCGTAGAAGCGTAAATGTTATAATGTAGATAACGTTATTACTAAAACGTAGAGCCGTAGAAGCGTACATTTTATAATGTAGATAACGTTATTACTAAACCGTAGAAGCGTACCTTTTATCATGTAGATAGTGTTATTACTAAAACGTAGAGCCGTAGAAGCATACAGTTTATAATGTAGATAACCGTCGTTATTACAAAAATGTAGAGACGTAGAAGTGTGGAGTTTATAATGGAGATAACGTTATAACTAAAACGTAGAGCCGTAGAAGCATACATTTTGTAATGTAGATAACGTTATTACGAAAATGCGGAGACGTAGAAGCGTACAGTATATAATGCAGATAACGTTATTACTAAAACGTAGAGTCGTACAGTTTATAATGCAGATAACGCCATTACTGAAACGTAGAGCCGTAGAAGCGTACAGTTTATAATGTAGATAACGTTACTACTAAAACGTAGAGCCGTAGAAGCGTACAGTTTATAATGTAGATAACGTTACTACTAAAACGTAGAGCCGTAGAAGTGTACATTTTATAATGTGGATGCCGAGTCATTACTGAAACGTAGAGCTGTAGAAGCGTACAGTTTATAATGCAGATAACGCCATTACTGAAACGTAGAGCCGTAGAAGCGTACAGTTTATAATGTAGATAACGTTACTACTAATAGATGGCAATAGCCACAGCCACATTACTTTGGGCAGTTGATGAAGGTAACCATAGCAACAACTTTCAAATTAGTGGAATGATTGTGAAGAGTAATATTGGCGGTATTTTCTTTAAAAGTGCCTCATTGCTTCGAGCAAGCACAGAAATGATGAACTTACGAGGTAAAAACGTAGAGGCGTAGCGCTCTACGAAAATTTCTACGCCAATTTGAGTGTCCAAAAACGAGCCAGGTATACACTTGCTCAAAGGAATGAATTATGTAACTTACACCCTCAAGTACCAGGTGATCTTAGTGTGACCTTGGAGTGTAGGAAGCTAAGCCATTCATGAAATACATGTATGATCTAGTGTACATGTATGCTGTGATAAATCATTGAAAATACTAACAAACTGTCAAAACAGTAATAAAATAATATTTAATTATAGTTATCCAATATTACCTTTTGTATTCTGGATACCCAGTTGAAGCACACTTTTCTGAACTGCTGTTCAAGCACTTTGTCACGGACAGGCCAACAATCTCTGCATGATAATGAAATCAAACATCACAGAGAAAAAGATAGACACATCTCAAAAACAAAGTAGGATTAGATTTCACAGACACAGGATTATGAAAATCAATCTGTTGTTACCTACATTCACTAAATTTGGAATTGTGATTTATTGTTACCGAAATGCAATTAATGTACACAAAGTATACAATGTACATGTATAATACCTGAACTCTTCATATGCAAGCTGAGGATGAAATCTTGTAAATAGAAAATGCATAACTACTTCCATGGCCTTCTTGTTTGGTAATGCAAACATGTCACTGAAAAAGGGTACAACAAGAACTTAAATATTATTACTGTATAAAAATACTGTACACCGCTATACAGCTAGTGATTTATGTTGTACCATAGGTAAATTAACTATCTTTCTAAACTGTTCACAGTATAAAAACATTTCATTCTAGTAATCAAATCACCTGTTTTCTAATAAAGTAATTCCCTGAATTTACTGTTCAAACCTTTTTTATTTAAATTATTTACTCATATGATAGAGCGGTTTTCAATTTAGTATCAAAAGTAATCCAGAGTTGAGCACTTTGGTTTTGCTTTACTACTCTCTGTGATTGCCTTAAAAACTTGCCCCACCAGGCACCTACTTGACCATTCAATTGCAAACCCAAAACCAATTTATTAATATATATATTGTGACCTGTTTGATACACAAGCCGAAGGTAGCTCAGAGTAAGCTTGGTTAATAAGGGATTTATTACATGACTTTATAATAATTTTATGGAAGGGCTCCGGGCAAAAATGTCCCCTTGGTTTTTTGGGAAACAAAAAAACAAAACAAAAGGAACCGGTTAACCAAGGGGACGTTTTTGCCCAGAGCCCTTCAATAATAAAGAGCTGTAGAAACTTTACATAGTCCAATACTTTAAAAATATTGGACTGGCAATAAAGCATTCAGATTGGCTAATTTTAGTCATTGGCCCTCTGAGATAGAATATTCATTGAAGTCTAAACACTTACAGAAGTTATTACATACATGTGTTACAGTATGCTGCAACTCAAGCAGTCACAGAAAAAAAGTCTGGAAAAGTTCCAGTGGGATTCAAGCCGGGCCATGACCTTCATGATTAACAACCCTCACGTTTGGTTAATACTCACTGGTAAGATATATTTAACAAAACTTCATGACTAAGGTCATCCTGAAACAACTTTTCTCTGTATTTTACCCCCTAGCTCCCTCTCAGAATTTCCAATGACCTTCCATGGGGTGGGTATGGATATTTTCTGGAACCGCACAATGCACTTATCAATGTTTTACCCGACCCGGGGGAGGGCTGGCACTCGAGTCAACTGCCTGTGAGGGGGAGGGGTTTTGATTTTATTTGACATCCAGGGAGCTCCCCAGGGTCAGGCGATTTGACATGACTGGTTACCAGCCTTCAATCAGTTTTAGTAAAGTGCTGATCGCTTGATGTAAGTTCGACCGCGTGGTGAGTGGCACTTCAATATTTTATGCAGCTTTTTGTGATGTAAATGATACATTGTTGAGCTTTTGCTAACTTTTTAATCACATCTTTGTTTTATTCATCTCATCGCAGTGACTTAAATTTTAAACAATTAAGAACTGAGGTGACAAGAACCGAGGCTAAGGTGGAAGAATATGGCAGACAACAGACTGGAAATGTTTCTTTACAACATGCGGTTTTGAATCTCATGTGTGTCAGGAATATACAGAAACATTAAAACGTAACAATATCCTACACAGAGTAAATAATCTTCACTTGACCACTAGGTGTTGTTCTGGACACAGTCACGAAGAAGAAGAAAAAAACGGAAATGTCAAATGCTCATGGTTATGCCCACCCTCCCCTGGGTCGGGGGAAACATTATACATGTAGGTGCATAATAGTCTTTGTAGGGTCATAAAAGGTTGGATTCTTTCCCTGAGCCGCGGAATAATTCAGGGTTATCATTAAGCTTTGAAGCAACCAGCTACACAAGGAAAGTAGGTGGTCAAATACTCCAGATAGCCTGCTGTAGATGTTGTCTTTTACATGTAGTCATTTTCAAACTTCAAGTAGCCGGCTATCTTCACTGGAGTTGCCAGCCATAATAGCCAGTTGCCGGCTACTAATGACAGCCCTGGAATATATGATTGGCATTTACATGTACATGTAGCCTGCACGCAGATGTCCAATTTAAGTCTTGTCTCCGACACAGAAGAGAAATTGGACATCTGCATGCAAGCTACAATACAGAGGTCTGGATGTGACATGCTCAACAATGTTTAGTTCATCTACAATTTAGTCAACCAAGGGGAATAAACAGTTGGAGTGAATGGCCTCTAGGGTTTAAACAGTTTAGCATGTTTCCAGTCCCTCAAATGCAGTCACTAGTCTAATTTACATGTTTATCAGTCACTTGATCTTTGTACACTAACACTCAATTATTCTGAATGATTGAATAAGTCTGATAGTGGTCGTTGTTTTTCTGATAAAAGCATGGATTTCCAACTTACCGATTAAACACTACTCTGTACTTGGACTCCATTTCTGCAGGATTGAAATCCAACAGCAACAAGTTTGTAAAAGTGATCTCACGTAAGTCCAAATGGTTCGGCATTATCCCTACGGGTTTACTTGAGTCGTTCATGGCTAAAATTTTTGCAATCCTCGATTCGCGCCACAAAATAAAGTACAAGCACTTTGATACCAGTTCACCTCAGGCGCGGTGAGAAAATTTAACAAAGGCCTGGGAGCTACTAGACTGTCAAATCCAAAATGGCGGCATTATCGTTGTGTAATCGTGTCGCCTCTTTTACACGAATAATTGCCAGAAATATGAACTATAAAAGCTTACTTGTCGAAAACAAGGCATCGCAAAGATTTCTGGCTCTTTCGTCACGTAATTTCAGCGATGGTAAAGCTGGGAAAGATACAGTAAAAGAAACAGAAGTGGATGGAGAGAAAAATGGAGACCTCGACAATGGCCCAGAGCACGATCCATACGCTCCGTTTCCAGACGATGTGAATCCTGTCACAGGAGAGAGAGGAGGACCAAAAGGACCAGAACCAACCAGATATGGAGATTGGGAAAGAAAGGGACGATGTATAGACTTTTGAATGTGTAATTTATACACGTTTGTTGATATGTCAATCACAACGTAACTGGTCATGATGTGTTCTGGTCATGATGTGTTTTCATCGCTCAGACAGGATGCATATGTTTCATAAAGACAGCGAAGAACACAACATCCTAAACACAGTGGTTTTCTGATCAAGTTTATAATCATAGAACATTTGATTCTCGTCATTCTATCATGCAGCCACATGACACGAGTAAGTAATAAATAGAGTGTACATACATGTACTGTCGTAGTTACTAAAACCCGGAACCACCCACAACGATCCACAATGACCCACAACGACCCACAATGACCCACAACGACCCACAACGATCCACAACGACCTAGAAACGACCCACAACGACCCACAACGATCCACAACGACCTAGAAACGATCCACAACGATACACAACGACCTAGAAACGATCCACAACGATACACAACGACCTAGAAACGACCCACAACGATCCACAACGACCTAGAAACGATCCACAACGATCCACAATGACCCAATATGATCCACAACGACCAAACCTAGTTCCCAGGGCCAGCTGGAAAACAAGAACTGGACTCTTTGACTTTAAGTAAATTAAGTTAATTAAGTTAATGATTAACTGCTGAGTTAATATTTAAAAAATAGTAAAAAATTAAATTTTGAAATATTAAAACAAAATTAAAATAATAAAACAAAGCAGGATATGCTCCTGGATAAAGTTAATAGCAAACATGGCGACCCACAACCCAGAAAACGATCTAAAAATACATTTGAATATTTGAAAAAATCACGTGATAACCTCTTCCCCGGCATTTTAAAAGGAAACATTATGACATAATTATTCAAGAATAATTGTTTAACAATTGTTTTTGGTAAATTTAATTTTTAATTAAAGATGTGACAATAGCTTATGGATTTACAGACAGGGTCATGTGTCTTCGGCCCAGACGTAACAACAAAAAATTAAGCAATGAACTAGGTATAAGGCAAAGGGAAAAGCCGCGTGACTCCACGTGACGAATTGTTGCACGCGTGACTCCACGTGACTAAGTGTTGCGTTACAATTAAATCTGGAAAGAAAAACAGATCCGATCAGTGTCATCCCACGTGCATACATGTAGTCAATGATGGCGCCCTCGCGGGAAGACCACGAAGGTATGGATACTTTATGTTTGTGTTTTCAGATGAAAGCTCTGTAGCCTGTAGCTGTTGTCATCTTATTTGTAGCTTTGAGATTAAAAGAGCTTTATTTAAGAAAAGAAAATTATACTCCTTTGTTTGCCGATAGACAGCCCTCTTACGGCTTTCTTAATTGTTTACTATTTTTTTAATATTAACTAAGCAGTTAATCATTAACTTAATTAACTGAGTCCAGTCCTTGTTTTCCAGCTGGGCCCCCCGGGGAGCCCTGGGGACTAGACAACCACGAAACTGTTCATCGACTGTCAAATATAGCTCGTTGTGGATCGTTGTGGATCATTGTGGGTCGTTGTGGGTCGTTGTGGGTCATTGTGGATCGTTGTGGGTCGTTGTGGGTGGTTCCGTGTTTTAGTAACTACGACATACATGTACATGTGTGATACAGTGTTTTGTGTCAACTGAAAATACATGTACCTGCTTGGCTGATATAGACATTTTTATTTATTTAAATTTGAAGTATGTAGATGGATTGGTTCATTTCATGTGCTAACCTGGGAGTATTGCTATTCTCCCAGACTCATACCCAGTCATTATTAATAGCGTGTTGTAATCGCCAGAATCCAAGCCCTAGGATTTCATGGTAACAATCGTTTCCGGTACCGTGTCATTACTGTGATGAGTGTGATCGAGAAATAAAGGAACCGAAAAAGCATTTCCCATTGACATATTCAACCTTACTGATGAAAATTCATTTGATATGAGTTTTTTCTGCTCAGATTCTCAACTAGTAGAGCAATTCTTTGGTTATCTCTCCAGTTATATATGAAACTAAAAATTATGTTGTTTCCAATCACTCATCTACCATCTTGTATAGTTCCCAAAGTGCATTGCATGGTATTCGCAGAGCACATGGTTGATTTCTATTGCCATCTTGGATTTCTACGCACAAAAGATCTTTGACAATAAACATTGTCATGGCTTCCAGTGCCGCAAAGAAGAAAACAATATGACTCCGTTAGTCTGAAAACATTTAGGAGGTGGTCGTTTAGTGAGGTTTTTATTGTTGAAACTGATGCTGACAACCAGATCTCACTGTTAAAATGCAAGATATACAACAAACATTCAGTTCCTAGTGAGAGAGACTGTCAATGAGTATTAATTTTGTTGAGTTAAAATCAATAAATTCTGTAATGTCGTGCGCTGAAGTTCTACTAAAGTGCCCATAACGTTTTTTTTTATTTTCTCATCTGAATCTAAACATCTCTCAAGGAATTTCTGCGAAAAAAATTTGCAATTTGCACAAAACGCAAATTTCAATTTATCTTCAAAATCCTATTTTTGTTTGGTATACCCGTCCCGCTGTTAAGAAGGCCAACAGGCTCACATGTTCCTTAATCTACATCACATTTCCTTTGTTTTGAAGTCACATGTTCCTTAATCTGCATCACATTTCCTTTGTCTGAAGTCACGTGTTCCTTAATCTATGTCACAGATCCTTTGTGGACCGAGAAGGACCGAGAGGAGACTAAGGCAAATGGTGAGCCAAAATGGCAGCAAATTTGAAAGTTTTATAAAATTCATAAAAAATTCGCGTTTTGTGTAAATCACAAAATTGTTTCGCAGAAGTTCCTTGAGAGGTTTAGATTCAGATGAGAAAAAAAAAAAAAAAAGTTATGGGCCCTTTAAGTATTTTTCACAACATGCTTAAGTTAAAGTACCCTGAGAAGCTTATCGACTCAACCATCTTCAGATTCAACCGGCGCTCACAAGACCTAAATCAAACTCGTGTTTTGCCAGGAAACAACCCCGTTCGGATCATCTTGCCTTTTAAGAATCAGAAATCGGCAGACATTGTACGTAGAGATCTACGTGATCTTGCGTTAAAAATCAACAACGAGCTACAGCCTGTTTTCACAAGCCGGAAACTTATCGAAGATCTGAAAGTAACGGAAACAAAGCCCCCTCTGGTGAATCAACAATGTGTTGTATACAAATTTAAATGCGACTTGTGTGATGTAAGTTACGTTGGCTACACGGGCCGACACCTCTTTCAACGCATTGCTGAACATAAATATTCCGCCATCGGAAAACATCTTCGGGATGAGCACAACGAGACACCATCAAATTTGCAGGAACATTTCAGGGTTCTAAAGAAATGCCGCGGGAAGCTGGAATGTCTCATCTACAAAATGCTCCACATTAAAAACAAGAGACCGGAATTGAACACTCAATCAGACTCAATTCGCGCAAAACTTTTTGTTTGATTTTGTTTTTTGCCTTTTAATTTTTGTTTTAATCTATGAACAATCTTTCTTGTATTATTTACTCTTAATTTCGCTGCATTGTATTATTCACATTTTCACACTTTAATCCGCTTATATATATACCTGTAAAACTTCCAAAATTTGCATTTGAAAATGATGACATGGAGTCGTCGAAACGTCATGCTTTTATCCGCGTTAATATTTCTCATAAAATGTTTTCCCAAATCTTGTCTTATTAGATGCTTATTGAAATCAGTGATATTCACGGAACCCAAAAATAGTTACAGATGGGTTCCCATGTTCTCTGGACACAGAACCGAAAAATTGTTATCCATGCAATTTGAAATCCTAGGGCTCGAGAATCACAAAATACATTTGACGTGAATCTTAACAAAAGTAGAGAGTTTAAAAGAAAAATATACACACTTTCTACTTAGTCGTGATTTATAAACCTAATTATCATACAATTTTGGTAAGCTTCACAACATATCAGGCGAGTTTGGTTGAGCCATGGTTCGTATGCGTCTCGCCAAAATACCCATGGCGAGACCAAACAAGATTTCTATCAGCTGATAGTTGGCGAGGGGCAAAGCCCCGAGTCAACTATCAAAACTTAAAGTCAATAGAAACCGAGAGCGAGCCGTCTAATTATTGTTTTAGCGTAACCCAGAGACTGATCTATTCAACAAAAAAGTTCAAGTTCAGTGGTTTATTTCTAGGTTTGGTTTGTGATTTTGGCAATTTTAGTGTGCGCTCCCAGGGCAGTCTATTGAAAATTAGACCACCCTTGCGTAGCCAGTTTGCCTACTAGTCAGTCACTGGGTTATGCTAATAGGTATTAACCGTACCCAAATTAGGTTTATTCTTTACGCGAAGACGACTTTGATTGAGTAAATATGTGTCATGCGTTCCGATCATCGATGTGTGATTGTTTATGGTTTGAAAATAAACTGTTTACGGCCAGAATTTCCATCATTTTACCTTAAATGTCCTCTTTCTTCTCTTCTCTGGTGAATTTGACAGAAAAAAACATCAAATATTATTGTTTTTTAATAATTTGTTTTGAAGACGATTTTTCGACATTTTTGAGACGACTGTGAGTAGACGCAACGCACTTAGTGTAGCGGCCGTGTTTTTGGCAATTTAGCTTAGTTTTTCTTCGTAAATTTCCCCAGAATTACTCACTTCGTCAACATTTTCCTGTTTTAAGTTTGACTGTAATTTCATAAAATTGTGCTTTATAGGAAAATTCAGCTTTACATGTAATATGCAGAATTTGTTGTTTATTTCCAAACTGTCCTGATATGGGGCAAATCACATCTGTGACTTGATTTCGTAGGAAATTAGGTCAGTAGACAGAGTTACTGATTGGTTGATTCCAAATTTGGGTACGGTTAACATGCAAATTGAATGTCGAACATCACTTATAACAATGCAATTTTCTGTGTCCCAATCGATTCAATTGATATTTACATGCAGACTAAAGTGCTCACCTCGGTCGATCCTTGGCTTGTTACATTTCTTGCGGTAATAAAATAATTGCTGAACACACGTTAATTCAAGACAAACATGGCGCTGCTGCGTATTCCACAATTCGAAAGCCCAGCTAGTTACATTGTTTACCAAGACCGTATAAAATCATATGCAGCAAAACCGAAGGAAACACTGAGTATATTCATGCTTTCAAAAAAACAAAATGTTGAAAATAGCAATGTTCTCAGACAAACTTTTCACTGCACAGTTCTATGAATGTATTGCACGGTTCAGTGGAGCAAGATCTGACAGTCATTATTTTTCTCTCTTTCCTTTGAAGACCTCTGGGTGGAGCAAGGCACTTATGAAAGGAAAGTGCCTTACTCATTTGAGCATGACAGGCCACTAAATAGTAGATCTTTAATTATTATATATGTTGTGGCTCAAATTTGTCTTGGTTTAATTTTTCAAACCAGTTTGATTTTGATTTTCCTTTGTCTAATATTCATTACCATAATCTGAAACAAAGGAAAATAAAAATCAAACTGGTTTGAAAAATTTTAAACCAAAAATAAATTTAAACCGCAACATATATACCCTCAGTTATGCTTCCATGACACACAATAAAGTCAATATTGGCTGGTGTACTAATTAAGGGAATGACACAGTTTGGGCCTTTTTGGGGGGGTAGTGATAACTGAAGCACTAGCTAGCACTGCAAATGCCCCGTTGACTTGCAGTAGTTTTAAGTAATGTTTAGTGATAATACAGTCGAACCCCGATTAAGCGGCCAGCTATCAAAGTCCCAATATCAGTATAATACTGTAAATAAAACCCCGATTAAGCGGCCAACCCCTATTAAGCAGCCACTTGCCATTTCCCCGAGGGTGGCCGCTTAATCGGGGTTCGACTGTAGTAGGCAGTTTATTATATAATTTTTTGGAAATGGCTTATCTGTCATCAGCTTTTTCAAAACAAGGCTAAAAACAACAGGAGAACCCTCCGAACACAGAGAAGAGTGTTGAAGATACAACGAGCAATAAATAATTGAGTTATAAAAAGAAGAATACAACAGTTACTGAATGATCTACTGGAATTGCTGCTCTCGCGAAAAGTTCATCTAGCAAGACATTAGGAAAAGCCAAGATCGCTGGTTCAATGAGCTGGATTTATTTTATGCACCTTGCTTTAGAGAGCTCTTTAGAAGCTTGCTGCAAACCGCTTGTAAAAAAAAGTGATATAAAACAACAAATATGAATCCAAACGAACTTGATGTATTCTCAAATCATTAAAATTTAGCTTTCGCCACATTCAGATTCAGATTTTTGATCATAAGCTTACGTTCATATCAACAAAGTGCAGGACTTTTTCTCCGGATAAAAAAGCTATTTGTGATCATCAAGCTTAAGCTTATCTTTCTTTTTCAGGTAATCGCATAGATGACTTTGAACGAGTTAAATTAATCCTTACTTGTACGAAGGCACATTGCGATTTAGCTTAATTGTTTATCACATGGAGGGTAAAAACATTTCAGGTCTTTCGTTCAACTGGTAGAAAAAGGTAAGCTTAAAAGTAACAGACTGACCGGCCGAGGGCCAACCAACTGTTACAGTACGTCCACAACAAGAAAAGCTACTGTAATAAGCTGAATTGTACTCCACTCGGTCCAATTACCATTACTAATACAGCTAAAGAAGTAAGCATAAGAAGAGTGCACTGAAAACATTTTCTTCACAAATAAAACTCAAAACAGCTCAATTTTATTCACCTGACTTGCGAAGCTTGCTGCCGCTGCGTGAAAGTTGTAAACAAACTGACTCCAAACAAACTTCCAGAGTGACTTCCCTCATTGACAACCTCCTTTCACTGTGAAAATTAAGAGTACAACGAAATTTACGCCGGCTGTCACCAGTGGTGTACTGAAGGACCTGAAGCGACGTGGACGTGGCGAACCGAAGAAACTGTTCTTGGCAAAACGCCGGGTAAAACGACCAAAACCAACGACTTCAAACAACAACAACTTCAGATTGAAAATCATCTTTGACTTCGATCAAAACAGCGAAATTTAGTCGTACACAATTTTTCTATGCTACAGGCCGGTTTTCGTTCATTATTTTAATGAAATAATTGCATTTCCGTCAAACTCAAGCGTTGTTTCTGAACTTTCTTTCAAAAATCCAGTTTCAAGCGGAAGCCAATTCAGTGCAAAAAAAACTCGCGTTCAGCCAATCAGGAGGAAGTAATCATCCTCTTGATTTCAAGAAAATGCCCTTCATTAGCAAAATATGCCCTCTGTTTGCACCAATCACCGTCCAGTAATGAATGCATGTGATGATAAGTTTTTTATGACACGAGAAGCACTGAAGCAGCGCCAGCGAAACCGTGCGAAGCGTCTCTCGGGATTACTCTCGGGATAGCGTCTGGACGGGACGGATGAAATGCAAGCTGTGTCAATTTGTTGTCAACAATGGGAGATTTTGAGTGAGTGTTTGGTTATTGCTTTAGGATTCGATTGTTGTTTCAATGGTTCGCCCTCATAACAGCAGAACAGCTCGACGGCTCAAGACTGCGAGCGGTCGCGTTGATCACTAAAAGTAATGACAGCCGATGACAGCCAGGAAATTGCCTGTTTCCACTAACGAAGAAAGTAATCACCTTTATTTCAAAACTGGTCGCATCCAAAATATTAATGCATACAATGTAAAACTATCATTTCTAAAAAGAACATTGCAAAATTAGGCCAGTGAGGGCCAGTGAGATTGCAGACACACAACAAAAATCGCAGGCTCAAAGACGATTGCGCCATTGGTATTTTGAATTTGAAACCTTGCTATATTAGGAAACTGCGTACATTTCAACCAATCACCATACAGCTACATTGGCCACGTGACCAGTGACGTAAAAACGACTATAAAAGCTGACGCCACCCAGGAAACTCTTCAGTTTTCACTGACTTTCAAAGCGTGAAAACTTTGTGTCTCTCTGACAAAAAAATCAATTCCTGACTGCTAACATGGGTGCTAATCAGTCAAGAATTCAAATACCTCGAAGTTTTAGGAGGAAGAGGGTAAGCACACCAAAGCGGTTGCAGTACTATTTGTAATAAGCCGCAAAAACCGTTGATTTTATGCGTCTTTCGTTCGCGCATCTTGAGCGCGAAAAAAAAACCCGTTGAAAACGCATGGCGTCAGCACTTCCATAAAAGGAAACAATTTGAAATAAATCTGACCAATCAAAGAGCCTTGTCTCCAGATCTCTCGCGTATCAACTTCGTTACCAGGGCAATCCAAGATGGCGGAGCAACGATGAGAAGACCCTGGGACGAGGTTGCTCGTTTGCTCGCGTGTTATGTTATTAAAATCCGTTATAAAATTCTACTTTGCTCATTTCTCGGTTCAAAACTCTATGGATAATGCAACCCGTTATCTCGTTTTGCCGGGATTCAAACACAGAACTGAAATGAACCGAAGGATAGATTACATAGAAATTTCTAACGGACGATGAATTTTCACTATAAATAAAAATTATGTCCAATCACAAGCGCAACTATGACATTCCGTCTTGTAAAACACAGGCCTTTGCAAACTTTCAAAAATCTCACGTACTTCTGTACGACCTCTACTCCATTGAAATTGCGTGTAGGATTTTTATTCACTCGTTTTGGCGTATCATAAAACTCACTCTGGTCGAAGAATCGCTCGGTCGTTAGTTTTATGACAGGTCACAACACGTGAAGAAAAATTGCGCACGCGCTTCCATGAATCATCTTTTTAAACAGAGAAAAACACATTAATTAATTTGTATTGTTCTGATATTAACAGGCAACCAAGTTAAATTCTTGGTCTGTGGCCACCGAGGAGAATCAAACAACAGCTAATTCTCCTCGGGAACAATTCACGCCACAGAAGCCCCCCTCACCCGCGCCAGTCCGTGGACCGTCGACCTCATACTCCACCATCTATGAGGACGACGTGTCCACTTTAATATCCTTGACTGGTAAAGATGACACCATTCAAAGAGAATATTTAACATTAAGAACAGCTGCATGTTACAACAACTGCATCAGATACGAAGGCTATCACGAGCACGGCTTTCACCTGCTCACCCTGTATCCAAGACTGTTCCTTGAGATGCTGAATGATAACGGCCATAAGATCAACTCCCTTCCGTGCGGGGAGTATTCAGCTGCCGTGGAACAGTTTTTGGGGTAAGTTAACTTGGAAATCTGACCCTTTATTATTAGCTTTTAATCTTTAAATTTATGAGGAAAATCAGAAGCTCGTGGATTTCTGGAAAAATACGAATACTCTAACTATAGAAGTTAATAATAACCCTCAGATATATTTGCTGATCTTCTCATATCGTCCGAAAATATTCTGAAATCTTCGGGTCATCTTTGGACAATAAAGTTTAGAATCTTCACTCTTCTAAAAGTTCTTTCTGTATAAACCAATCAGAATTCAGTAATTTTGCCTTGTTTTTAATTCTTCTTTCTTTAATCACCCCATCGGGGTAGCCTAAGCAGAAATCATTTCCGCTCCTCTTACCGCCGGTACTGAAGAGGAACGCGGAACAACGTCTGTTTACTCAAGCTTGTTAGGGCTGCGTTGGGCTAGCATTTACCTCAATGATAGCCTGCGTAGCAGGCGCTGGAGTAAAATGACGCGGGAGTTGGAGGGGCGCGCGAGAGAGGAAAAAAACACGCGCTCTTCTCCACTCAGTGCCTGCTACGCAGGCTACATCCATGAAAGAGAGGATGACATTTTATAAAATGTGTTCGATGGCTTCATTTTCAAACTTACTATCGTTGTCGAATAGGTATATAGCCATACTATAAGGGATCGATTTTAATCTCTCGTGGTTTTGTTTTTGTTTTTAATCCACAGTTATATACAGGGTGTGATAAAATCAAAGGTGAAAGATGATGCCTTCGTTATCGTCACCAGGGATGTTCCTGACAAGGTCGGAGTATTTTATACCCGATGTGCCAGTTTCACCCGAAGGGTCTGCGACAGCTTGCAGAAAAGGTATACAGTCATCTTTTATCCATATAATCCCAACAATTTAAGCCATACATGCATATAACCAGTCATTAGCGATCAGAAAATAATTTCTCCTATCAATGATAAAGCAAATAAATGAGAATTTGTCTTGATGTACCGCACTAAATTCTCAAATAGAGACACAAAAGAAAACTGTCTATCATTCCCAGAGAAGGGCAGTTTGCAGTCTTTGTACATTAATAACATATGTCATTCTGTAGTAGGAACTCCAATAGACTGCGAGAAGTCGGACTTCCATAGAAACTCTTAGGAAAATATAGAGAGCATCTGAAAAAATAGCACTGTTTGTTACTCAAAGATCCTCAAACAGTAGAGTAGTCACGGAAGAAACTGGATCGCAACCCCTCCCCCAAATATATTTGTTAGCAGTTATTTAAAACTCACTTTTCATACATGATCATAATATTTTTAAAAATATATATTTTTTGCAGGTTTGGCAAGAGTTTGAAAAGCATTGTCATCTACAGACCTGCTGGTCTGTTAGCTTTCAACCTCGCCAAACGGAGCCAGAAGAGGCCTTTTGTCAGGTAAGCAGTTCTCACTGTATATTGTATACAGACGCTGCGGAATTCAATTCATTTTGTCTAAATGCACGAATGAATTAGATGAATGTGAGTTGTACGTTTAGCAAACGGATCGAACATATACGCATACTTAAAATTAATTTCCAACCGTGCGTATCTTTAATGCAGAGATCATCCAATTTTGCGTCAAAGTTCCCACTAACCACGCCCTTCTGAGTTGACAGGGCACTCGGGAAAACGCAGGCTGCAGAATACGCTCGTTTCCTTTTGGGACGCTTATCTATGCATTTCGCCAGATTATGAATGTATAAAATCTGGCAAATAAATCCCATGCGTAGGCCAGATACACATTTTAAAAGAAGATTAGAGTAGTTGAAACATCGTTTGCTATTTTACTTGAATTCTAAATGATTTTCTTGTGATATTTGTTCTTGTCTTTTAGACTTGCAATTACTGAGACCAAGTTAGTTATTGCAAGCAATCTTATAAAGCTGGCAAAGGCCACAGGTATAGCCACTCAGTAAAATAGTTCAGTTTACGTTACATTTAGACTGCGAGCAGTCCCTCTTTCTGATAGTTGAGCGAGCGGAAATGGGGCCCTGCTGCACTCGACTTCCGCTTGCTCTCGCTCAACTATCCGGAAGAAGGACGGCTTGCATTGCAGTCTACTTTACATTGGTCGCGGTAGTCACGCTATTCATGCTTACGATGTCCGCTATATCACCAAGAGAAAACTGTTCTAGAGCAGGGTCAAACGGGAATGAGAGTTGTTGAGAGTTCAGTTGTGGACTCTCGTAGAATTTGTACCTGCTCAAATTTTTCTTGTGAGTCATCGAGAGTTTTCTCTCGTATTTGAATCACACTTGATGTCATGGGCTCCTATATTTTATGACAGTTGAAGAAATCTCTCATGAGAGCCGCAACTCTCATCCTCGTTTGGCCCGAGCTACGATACTTATGCATTGATTGTGATTGGAATTCAGTAAAACTCTGCTTATGTTTGTTGTTACTCACTAACGATTTATTTTTCTTATCTTCTTTTTATAGGATTTCCTGGCAGAATTATCCCTAAGAAATTTTAATTAATTAATTAATTAAAATTAATTAATTAATAATTTTTAAATAATTATCAGGAAATTCTGGAACTTTTTCACTAAACTGAATCAACTTGTTTATTTTACTTTTTCGTTCGTCTTTGTAGATTACGTAAATGAGAGTACTGCACTATAAAGTAGTTTATTAAACAATCTTTGAACAGGTATATACATAATAATATTATTCAATTGATTAACTTCAACTCAAATAAGCAGTTTCCAGTCACCGCTCTCATATTTCTGATATTTTAAAACAATTTGATTTTTCTGTTACTGAAGGAAATTTTGGAATAAGTTCACACAACCTCTAGCATGTTAATTAAAAACAAGTTTGTATAAATATTTAGTAAAGATAGATTTATATTCTAGGCAGAGTGACATATATAGCTATTTAGTGATAAGCAAAAAAAATAATTATAATACAAAACAAACTAAAAAAACCTACAGACAGTGCAATTCTATACTTTATTGTTCGTTATATCTGATTTTCGTTATAAACTCTGACAAGTTGATACTTAAAAATCTCAAACAGTTAAATCTGACATAAATTTAATTACTTTTTGAAAATTTTGTCCAGTCACAACCTGTTGAAATTTTGTTTGGAACGAAAGTTCTGTTCCTCTCTCCCGCCACTATTTTTTTTAATTTTTAACTTTTATTTAACTGTAAGATTATTTGTAAATTATCATGGCGAACGCATTAAACTAAACTAAACTAGGGGTTGCTCCAATTCAACTGTGTACTAGATTGGTCAATAAATCATGTGAACATTTCTAATTGGAGTGTGTCTTTGATTGGTCAATAAATCACTATCATGTAAACATTTACAACTGTGTCTTTGATTGTGGTGTGTTTCATCTTAATGTAAACTTGTAACCAGGCGTTCAGATAATGGGAGCGGAGCGAACATAATGGCATAACGAATGAAAAAGAAAAAGACGATCGGGCCACTCCCCACTATCTGAACACCTGGAACAGGCTATATTTCCCAACGCTTTTTTATTTCTCTCCCCTTCCGATCCGTTTTCAAATGTTGATATATTGCATGCTTTGTCAAATAAAATGGCTTTCAATTGACTCTCGAAAGTTGTAGTCAATAATTGTCGTTTTTCAATTGAGTATAGTTTTGCCACGTTTGCTTGCCAGTCAAAAACCGTGATGATAGGATATTTTCCCGTCCCTAGGCGCCTTTGTATTTCATCGGCAAAGAGCGGGAAAATCGGGAAGGCTTGCAAAACTCCACGAGCATCGCGCCTGACCAAAGAGCCGAGCGGCGAAGCCTCTACTTTCCCTTACCCCACCCTGCATAGGGGCTGAATGCTATGTAGGGTGGGCTAAGGGAGAGTTTAGGTTTTCTCTTGGTACTGGACTACGAAGTCGCGAGAACGAGCTGGCGAGGGGCTCTTGCTCCGCTTTTTCCTCGACGGCTCGTGTTCGAGTTTTCGCCTGCCTGGTTATGCTAAACATTGCACTAATGAATTTGCCAATTCGTAATATCTTGAAAATAACTTGCTATTTAGTTATCGATCTTATTGTGTAGCACCGAGGGCATAAGTCCTCGGAAGTGCTGGACTCGTCAATTGATGCTAATGCATATATAGCTGGATTTACCAAAACGTGTTTAAGGAAAATTGGCCCATTTTGACCATTTTGGCGCTTCTTTCCTTTTTGTCGTTCAGAAACTATCTCCAAAGTAGACTCGTCACAAAATTGCTTTGACATGCAACCCATGCACAAAGGATAGATCTTCGCAATCGTGCATCCGTTTTGGAAATCTAACGAATTCCACTAAAGTTAGGCAAGAAAAAACCTGTTGACCTTTTGGTGCAAAATCAGTGCCAAATTGGGCTCACACACCTAACATTCCATTCTTCCACATTTATTTCTTGGCTTCCTTAAAAGGTTAGTTCAAAACTTTTTCAGCTGATAGAAAGCGCGCACAAAGCCGAAGATAGCAAGAAAAGAAGGGGAGAGAAAGAAGAAAAGAAAAGAGAGAATGAAAGAAATCGCAACGGATAACCCTTTTTTTTTTAAGTCCAAAGTAACGTAACAAAACTGAACCAAGGATAATTTGAAACCATTTCACTCAGAAACGATATAAACATCTTTCCGGCGTTCACAAGCACGGGTTCTTAGCAGAGGAAATGCCTAATTTGGCCAAAGAGACAACCCAAAAACGCGTTTTTCGGTCATTTTGCCCAAATTTTCCTTAACCACGTTTTGATAAATTCAGCTATATATATATATATATATATATATATATATATATATATATATATATATATATATATATATATATATATATATATATATATATATATATATATATGTAAATAAGCTAAAATAGACTTTCTTGACTGTCCTTCGCTTCGTTTCCGGAGTAGTAGTAGGTCCCGGCGCGAAGGTCGGGCTCGCGCTCCATACCCTGCTAGCAAAGTCGCTTTGATCTTTCTTAGAAAGGTCGGGAAAGAGGAAGGCGGGAAACATCGAATTAACTCTGCTAGTAGGGTACTGCTCCTCGCTTCCCCGCAATGGCAATAATAACAAAGACAATGCTATCCTTCAGTACAGATGGTTTAGGAATTAAACCGCCTGTACTGCAGGCTAAGGCAATGCAATAGACAAAATAGAAAATAATGTGTATAAAAATAAGTGGAGCAGAGCCCCACCCTACATCTGCAAAAATTTCTGTAAACTTCAAAAACTGTTTTTTTTTTTTCGAGAAATAACTTGGAATTCTGATTGGTTCTCTGAGTGGTCGAATTTTGCAATACGGACAGCTAAGATGGCCCGCTCACGAACTCATTTCGCCGAATTCCTTTATGAAACATTTACAAAAGAAAACTGTTCTCTATTTAAGTAGAAACATTTTTCCTTATGTTTGGCGGACAATTTTCATTAAACTTTTCGCAAAATGGCCTCAAAAATGCAAGAATATGCTTAACTTTGGCGCGTGCCGGTTAGCTGAGCGGCTGCATTAATTTTTCAGCAAAGTTTTTAAAAAAGCCATTATAATAAAATTAAACTCGCTTGTTCCCCAACTTGCAAAACGCTAGTTCAATAACATCAATAACATCTATATACACCCAGCTTTTTCTGATTGGTCTAGGCAACTTTCGTATTCGAATAGGCCATTTCCGAGTTGCCTTTTGCCTCTGTTTCAAAACGAGTCCAGGCAGGAGTGAGAGACTGGTACGGAGGACAAAAAGGTGACTGAGTGGGGTGGGGGACAGGAAGAGAGGAAAAGGAAGGAAGAGAGTGCCCGCTCTAGCTTTTGCCCCTTTTTTGCCCCAGACCCCGGAGACCCAGGAGTTGCCTGCGGAGGAGGCTAGGAAATTAGTTTGTTTTGCATAACAATGCACGTGCAGGTAAAACTAATTACCATAACAAAGGTTGTGCACCAGGACTCGTTTTGAAACAGAGGCAAAAGGCAACTCGAAAATGGCCTATTCGACTGGAATGACACCAACCGACCAACCTTGTTCCCAGGGTCTTCTCGTGTTTTCAAGATGGCGGCTGACGGAGAGAAGGCTGGATCACGTGACTTAAAATTAACCAATGGCGAGCCTTCAGCCATTTTGAATTTATTAAAATATCCAATACTTATACTAGGAGATTCCAGCCTTTGCCAGGGTCTTGCTGCCATTTTGAATACCGAGAAGGCCCTGGGGACAAGGTTCTGGGTTCAGCCCAGGCGGACTATATACCAGGGCCCGGTTGTTCGGGTGGATAACCATCGGATAAATCGTAGTTTGTAGATGGTTTTATTATAAATACTTATCCACTGGATAGCGATTTATCCGAGGAACTAATGTGCGAACCTGCGAGCCGGACACTTTTTCGAGCCTCTTTTTGCGAGCCACTGTTTTTTCACCCCCCCCCCCCCCCCCCCCACCCCCATCCCCAAGTCTCTTTCATTTTTTACCTTTTTACCATTTTTTACAATAATATGTGTCAAAAAAGATCCAAGCTTCATTTTTTATGCGTTAAGGGACTTGTCACAAATTAGCAGGGGGGAGGGGGGTGGAGATTTTAATTGAGCGTTGAAATTATGTGACCCTCCCTAGCAATGGGAATGAAATTTCCTGACCCTCTACTTGGCCTTGGCCTAAAATACCATGACCCCTCCTTCCCCGCTCCCCCGCTGCGCAGCTAATACCTCCCATACTGTGCGCTAGTGTGACCATTTTTATACTGAAGCCAAATTGAAAAAATCCTGCCCTAGTGATACTACCTACTCCTATGATCCTATGAACATATCCTGGGGGGGGGGGGGGGGGGTGTATAAGTGCACAGAAGGCGCGATCTCCGGTACGGCGATGGCGCCAGTTTTTAAGGGGAAATTTTGAAAAATTAGGTTGTCTGAGACTGCATTTCGTGCGTTTTGAAGGCAGTTTGATATGTAACCAGTCAGCCAAAGGCGAACGTAAAAACGTGAATATTTCTAAAACTTTTTCAATTCAAAATGGATTTTTGCAAACAGAAACTTTATGTGACATGTAATTTGCAATTTGTGGACAAAGGTATCCATAGCATGTCTTTTTTAATAAATTAACTTGAGATGTTGCTCTTGTATTCTTGAAAGACATTTGACATAGCTTGTATTATTTTTGTAAACAAGTAAATTTATTGTCTTACGATTCTACTATTCCAGCCATACTAAAACACAATGTTCTTTATGATCTATGATCTATTCTGGCACTCTTACTGGTATATCCATATCACATATAATGTGACCCTCCCTTTTTCGTGCCAATTTTTTCATGATTCTCCCTTTTTAGGGGCTCAAAAAGTTACATGGACCCTCCCCATTTTCCACCCCCCCTCTCCCCCCCCCCCCCCTGCTAATTTGTGACAAGTCCCTAATAAACTATTTACCAACGATCCTAATATTTCGTGACAGTGTGCGTGACCGGCGCTTGCATTGTATGGCATGAAATTTTCGCGGGAGTTTAATTTCGCGGATTACCGATTTAGATTTCAGTCTTTACCGCTTTACCGTTGCTATTACAGTTCCGGTTCGGCGGTTTGACAATTCGCGGAAAAAATTAATTTATAGACAAATGATGATGGAAAATTAGAAACGCAACTGGACGCTTTCTAGCCCAGCTACATCCCTAAAATTTGGTTAATATAATCTTTTGCCTAGTATCTTATTAAACTTTGCAATTTATCAAGTGTTTAAGACAATTATTTGGGGGGTGGAGACCCGGGGGGTACTCCCTTATATGGCCTATACGGGGACGTGCCGCTGGACAGGGTATGGTTTTTGGCCTCTCTGCCCTGACAGGGTATATAATTTCATGCGAGTCTGCCCTAAACAGGGTGTCTAAAATAAACCTGTCCTAAACAGAGTGTGTATTTTGTCGTTTGCCCTAAACAGGGTCCTAAAATAGAGGGTGTTTCCCTACACAGGATGGGTATTTTAGGTTTTTTTTGCCCCAAACAGGGTCAGGGTTTCAAACCCTCAGCGGCACCCCTATACCCAAACATGGGTTAAGTAACCCCTCCCCCCAACGCCGGGGGTGGAGAGGGCTGTCGTTCGGCGAATTGGAAGTCACGTGTTATGTCAAAATTGATCACGTGGGGTCGTATTCGTTCTGGCATGTTGTCACTTTCTAAGCTAGCTGGTTGCGTCGCTTTTTCAGGCGTCTTGTCTTTGTCTTGACGATAGCTGTACTCATAACAAGTTGCAAACAAAGGTAAGTTCTTGGTCTTATTCACCATCTTCACCTATTCCTTAGAATGTTTTCCTAAAGCGCAGTTGAGCATGTGGGGCATTCCACAGCAAAGCGCGCGCGGTTCACAACATGGTGCATTTCTTGCATTGATTTCTATCACTGGTCTTGTAGTTAAAGGGAGGGTTTCATGGCTCGACGCATGTCCATAAATCAAAATACTTTGTTCACCTGTGCACGCTTTATGGCACAAGTCTATTTAATTGCATTGTTTATGAACTTGCAAATTGCATTGTTTATGAACTTCAGGATGTAAATAGCCCTTTACATTTTCTTTTGCCTCGACGTGAGGAGGTGGTACATAACTATAACTTAAGAGCTGGCACAAGTCGTAGCACCATCAAGTCTTGCAGAACGAAGCGTTCTCAGGACTTCGTCACTTTTCGCTATTAATCTCGAACTAGCTTGTTTATAATAGAACCTTATATTGTATATATATTGTAATTAATAGTTTATATTTATACCTTGTATTCTACTCTGTAATTCAGTTTTTACTGCAATGAGTTTCATTAAACATTACATTTATTTATTTAGAACCAATCGGAAGCGAGGAGTTAACTCGGGTGCGAAAATTGCATGTGAAAATTTCACGATTAAAGAATTTTACAGCTATTTGCATAATTGTCGCATGCAAATACTCTAAAATCATCAACTGTGGAATAAATCCTACGGTCAACACTAAATTCCACAGTCAACTGCGTCCGTGTAATCCACTGAAATCTTCTGTGAATTTGGTCATCCGTCGTTCTGCTACAACTAATGCACCAGTCAATGTAAATACCCGCCCCCCCCAACCCCGGGACGATGCAGGGATTAGTGGGGCATTTGGCAAATAATCGTGCCACGGTAAGCGGGGCATTAGCCTTATTTGGAACAATGGTGGTGATTTGAGCGGGGACTGGGCCGGGATTAGACATGCCTCCGTATATATATGCCAAGCACACAAAGCTTTTTATGACCGAGAGTTCCTCGGGAGTTCCTTATCCCAATTCACCAGGTATTTGATAGAAATGCTCAGTCTAATAATGCTAGATGTGATAACTTGTTCCAGTTAATGGAAAAGATTACCTACAAACTCCTCCGCAGCAATGATAGGAGACATCTGCACGCAGGCTACCTCTTGACTCCTCAAGATTAGAGGAGGGCCTGATCGCAGGTTACTATGGGAATGTAGGCCGTAGCCTTTGCTGATATTTTTATGGCCACAATAGAGTGAGAAATACTTAGAGCTGTAAAAAACCGCTAGTGTGGAAATTATATATTGACGACCTGTTCTCATTTTTATTTTTTATTTTTTTATTTTTTTAAAACAACTTTATTGGGTTAAACTACAAAATTATTTACTTATAATATTCAGAGTCATATGTAATAAAGGAGTGCAAATAGAAAACACACAAAAAAGTAGTTACCCAAGTGGGCGGGGCGCAAACGGGATGTGAGTACCCATGCGAGGCACCTCCCCTTGAAGAATTAAAAGAATAATTTAAACAAGTTCTTATTACAAATGCTTAAGTCTCTAAGATCTTAAAAATTTGTTAATCCCTGCGACAGGGATAGTCCCTTGAGATTGACCAGGTACAGGTCTTATCTATATCAAAAACAGATAGTAAGAGTCCAAAATAATGACGGAAAAGAAAACTCTTTTAAAAATATAGTAACACTGGAGAAACTACTAGGTGGAGCTACTTTACAAACACCATAAATAAAGTTCCATAAATTTACAACACGATTAAAGTAAGAAGCCTGAAACGTACTAGTTTTAAAGGAGGGAATTTCTAACATGAGAGTAGGATTAAGATTATGTCGGGTTCGGCCGTGAGTAACAAAAGAAACGTAGTTGTGCACATCTAGATCGGAAGTATGATCCAACAAAGGGCGGGGCATTTGACAGTCTGAAATGCCCCGTTTAGCGGGGCATTAGTTCTCATTAGAACAGCAAATGCCTAATCCCCGCCTAATGCCCGGGTTTGGGTGGGCGGGGGTTTACATTGACTGGTGCATAATTGTAATAATTTATGTGATTACTGAAGTACATGTGAGTGGGGTTTTTAAAGCAATAACATTGATAAGAAAGTGAAAAAAGTATATTTTGATTTATGGATATGCGCCGAACCGTGAAACGCTCCTTTAACAGCACGGTCAATTCAGCTTGGTGATCCTATAAAGCGCAGAATAAAATAGTTTATGGGAAGTATTGAAGTGAAACTGAAAACGAAAGGCCTTCTTTCCGTGCAGTCATGAATCTTTGGAAAATGATGTCGGCGCCGAACACACTGGGGCCAGACCACCCCTCAAAACTATCATCAAATTCACTCATTTTTCAGACAATTCACAATAATTTTGTTGGTTTTGTTCGTTGTTTTACCAAACTCGGCAAGTGAATATGGAACACTGTGCCAATCATTTTGAGATGAATGATGATAGGCAATGTCAAATTATGACGTCACAATTGATGACGTCATATTATACGTAAATTTAAAGTTTTGAATTTGCCAACTTTTTTCTAGTGTTTTAGAAATTTTTCTCAATATGACAAAAAGTTGATGAGATGTGACATTTTGAATTTGGGAAAATTTGCAGTGAAAAAATGGGGTCACCCCTTGTGTAATACCTCAAAATTATAATATCTTTTTGGTCGTTTTGGCAATGCAATTTAAGTTACAGATTGGCTGCCTTAAATGACGAAAGCTATTAGAGAGAAACATCTTCCTGCCAGTGCTAGTACAGTACTGCCTGAAAGTATTGACCCACTGCGCCACGGCGAAACCTCGTCTTTGCCAAAGGGTTTTGCCGCGAAATCACCGCAGTGGGACAAAAACCTCAACCTCGTCCTGGATGATCGTGACCGAACGGCGCGGTAAAGGAAACCGTGGTAACAGGTGACAAGAAGAAACAATACTGATTAATTGCTATTCTCAAACAGTTTCACTAACCTCTTAAAGAAAACTTTGAAATTGTCGGCCGTACGGCTCTTCAATCGCTAACGTCGGAAATCGAGCGTTGTTTATAATCTGACCTCCAGTCCTTCAACATAATTTGTTTGTTCATTCACATGCACATTGAAGCTTGGAGATAAATTTGATACAGAGTCCTGTTCTTAAATCCTGTATAGAATACTTTGAAGTTAATAATTTCACCTTGGGAAACAGAAACAAAAAAATTAAAAGGATCGCGCTTGGAAGAAATTCGCCGCTGAAACTCTCGCCTGGATGTTCAATGCGTGTCAAAATGTTTGTTTAAGAACACGACACAAAGTCTTGCCGCTTATTGGAAACTTTTGTTTTCATGTAAAAATAAACTTTACTTTGTTTATATTTCCAACCCCGTATTTTTATACATATCATTTTATTTTGTTTAGAAGTTTTGCCGTAATGGCAAGAAAGATTTGCGATACTCGCCGGAGCTGGATGATATGACATGAAAAATTGTATTTTGTCTGAATCTGCATACGTGCGAAGCCGGTCGGAGCGCATTTCCTTCAAAAACCATTTTCAACACATAGTATATTTCACTCATAGAAACCGAAAGATTAATAGAAAATAATAGTTTCTTCTTTCACGGAAAGCAATTTACTTGGAAACAAACCTTACACCTGGCAAAAAATAGTTCGCGAAAACGTGGCAGGCTTGTTTGTTTACATTCCACAAGATTGTAATCTGTGTGGATATTTTATCCAGCCGTGCGACGTCGAAGACTGCCGACAAGCCTTCTCGAAAGCTGCCGACAAAATCACGCCGCTCAAAGTGTGATAATTTCAAAATCATTTTTCTATTGAAGTTAATGAACTTGAAAACAAAAGCAACAATAGCCCATTCAACTCTACCGTGGCGTCGATCTGCAGTTTGGCCGAGGCAAAACCGCGGCAAATGGGTCATGCCACTCCAAAGGCTGCTGCTTGGATGGACGCTAGTGAACCAGTGGTCTGCAAAAGGTGTACCAAATAGAGGGAAAATTCGGGTCCAGACGCAGGAAGGAACTTAATGTCCCTGGATTTTGCCCACTTCTGCCAAGCTGAGAAGGCTGCTGAATACTTCTTTACAGTACTAGGGGCTCTGTCTTAGATAATGATGTTAGGGATGGCCTCTGCGAGGGAGCGTATTTCCGGATGACGGCTGCCCCTCAGATCCCTCAGGTTAGGAGTGGCTAGTGAAAAACAAAAATAGTTGGAGGATGTAAGGTTTCCTTTTGAGAAGTCATTCCAATACGCAATATGAGCATGGTACATATTTTTTATTTATTTATTATTTTTAATTGCAACACAAAAAACACTACTTACAATACTAATACTTACACTACTTACAAAATTATACCTACACTACTTACAATACAATGCTTATAATACAATACTTACACTACTTACAATGCGATACATGTACTTACAATATGATGCTTACTTGCATTACTGAGACTTACACTACTAACAAAACGATACTTACACTATTTGCAATACGATACTTAAACTACTTATATCTTATTTATTTATTTTCTTTAATTCTTTATTTGTCAACTGTCACTTTCCTGCACAAAACAACTTTACACCACTTTCTATTTATATGTATTTTACATTACTTTACAATCGAACAATAATTGAGTACGATTTAAACATATTATTAGGAAAGGATTCTCGTCATGGCTGCTAGTAGTGCCTAGCCCGTGGCTGTCAGAGCCGCTTACTGACTTGGTAACTTTGAGTCGTTTGACGGGCCTCTCACAGGCCACTACATATAGTTTTAACACAGTCCAGAAAACGAGACTTCTGGGCCACTCACAGGCTAAACTGCACCTCTAACCAGGGTTTTCATTAAGAATTGAAGTAGCAGGAGAGTTCTGTAAAGTAGCAGGAGAATCTTCTTATGAAAGAGCGAAGCTCTTTCACCCCTAGGGGGCCCCCCCAGGAAATTTTGGATTTGTAAACCCTCGGAAATGCCATTTCCTGATATCTGACAGCGAATTTCATTTCTCTCTAGTTGCCGAACAAAAGACAATGCATACCTTAAAATGGTTCCAAAATGTCGTTTTGTTCTTTCAATTAACAAGCAAGAGTGAAATCAAGAGCTTTAACCCTTTTACTACTAGAGTCAAACTATGTCTCATGTCCTATGGTTCAAACTATTGAGTCTGTGGATGAGATACCAAAGTGTGAACAATCAAATGAAAGCTATTGTACAGTGTTTCAATGGAGCTTTTGATAAATTTCTCGAAATGATGCAAGCTGAAATTCAATATTTTTCTTAGGCGCTTTTAGGAGTGAATGGGGTAACTCTATTCATCAACTCCACTGTCTCCACTGTCATCACTCTCCATGCTTTTAGCAAAAGCCTCCAGAGAGTCTAGCTCTCCCTCAACCATGTCGTCAAGGTGGAGAACATGAAGTGCCTCTTCATACTCCTCTCGGATGTTCTGCAGCTCAGTGGTTGATGTTGCTTCTGTCTGCGTCCCCATATCTTGTACGACTGTGATGGGAGTGGCAGCTTCAGTTTCACTGTTGGCTTGTGGCTGTGTATTTGGCCTGTGGTATGGGAGCTTTCTCTTCTTTGCAGCTTTCCACATGTCCACAGCGTTGCTGACCAGAGAATCACATGCTTCTGTATGTGGGACAGGGCCATTGATGGTGATATGAAGGAGAGATGCCAGTAAGTCGTTCTTGATCTGACTTCTTATCCTAGTCTTGATCAATTTCTACTGACTGGCACCTCTTTTGGGCCAGGCATTGGAGACTGGAATTGCAAGGGCTGCTTCCGCCACCTGAACAGATCTTGGGTAGAACTGTCCAAATGTTGACTTCATGGCCATGACTCTTTTAAGTGACCACTCAGTAGGTGTGCCTTTCTTGCCATCCACTGTGTCTTCTTTCCATGACAGCAGATCGTACGTCAGCTTCTTCCACTCCGTTTTAAATTCCTCTGCCTTGCTGTCATCACCATCAAAGAAATGGTCAGCTAGAACTTTAACTTCTGCATCTCCATGGGTATGGAATTCAGGGCTTTGCCTGTTTGGTATCAGCATGGGATCAAATACCGAAAATGCACTGAGCACTGGCAGAGATGACCTAAACCTCTTGTCAATGTTCTTCACAAGGGCTTTGATGTATTTCTGAAGAAGTCCCTGTAGATCTTTGACATGATTTTCAGTGCACACGAGCTCCAGGGACCCAAGACGACCACCACTGGTAAGATCTTGCCGAAGTTGCCTGATGGGTTCTTCTGTGATCTTGACATCATTTAGCCTATCTTTGCTGTAGTCGATTGAGGGCTTAATTGAGGCATAATTGATAGCGCCTTTCTGGAAGGATTTGCTTAGGGTCGCCAATATTGGAAGAATCCACTTCAAAATGTAGACTGCACCGATGAATTTCACTTTGTTGATCATTTTCAATAAGCCATATGCTGCAGGTTGATCTGGGTTCTGTTTCAAGTGCTTGAGGGTTTGAAGTACAACAACAAGATCAGCGTACAGGGACTGGATTGCGCTTCTTTGCCACCATCTTTCTTGACTTCTCATTACTTAGCTGCAGATTTTTCAGTTGCTGTTGGACTTTCAGGTAACAAGCAAGTCGCTTTGGTGAGTTTTCAAAGAGCTTCCACAGTTGTGTTACCATTGTTTCGACCTCTTTGGTTAACCTTCAAATTTTCTTCACCTTTCAGGGTTCAAAATAAAATCACAGCTTTTAGCTTGAATTTGTAGGCTTTTTTTGTCAAGGCTCATTTTTCCCCGGCTGTCAATAATGAATGAGCACGTAGTAGTTGAACTTTTTTTCACTTTCCGCGATTTGCGTGTCGTGTACTGCTACACTAATTAACGGGAATCTGCCAAGAACCCGTTGCCTAGCACGTGACCAAAATCTTCCTGAATTGAAATTTCACTTTCTTCCTTGAGAAACCTTGAAATTATAAACTGATTTTAAAAACATTTCGCATGCTTTGAACTGCTAAAATAATGTCAGCGTCAGAACCTTCATTTTAATTAACGTGTTTCGTTCCAAACAAAGCATCGTGAACGGCTCTCTTTTTTAGGTGTTTGTTCAAGCGTAAAATACCGTCACGCTTCTTCACTCACAAACATGTGAAATCCGTTCTGTCGAGCAATATGAATACAAAACTGACTTTAATTTGAACGAGTGAAAAGTCTTAACAACCGGCACTAAACAAGTTTTTGTGCAAAATAAATATTGATTACATGTGCAGAAACATAAAGTCGGTAACGCAACGGTTTGTCTAGACAAACTTGCATGTTTACGTTTCACGCTTGAACAAACGCGTAAAAGAGTTCGTCGTTCACGGTGAACAAGAATTCTCCATTTCAACTTTTGCAGCACGCTTCAAATTTCCAAACCTTTTTCTACTCTTTCTACTCATTTTAAAACGTTTCCAAAAAGCTTTTAAAACATTTCTTGGCTGCTTTATTGTCTGATATGAAATGTTTACTATAACATCTACAGCGACTTTGATTTCAGTTGGCCGATCAAAGTCGATATTTTCTATTTCTTCGGTGAAAAGTCGCCGGCAAGTGTGGTAAAAGTGCCGGCTGCCGCCGGCAGCCGGCTGCCGCCGGCAGCCGGCTGCTATTTTGAACCCTGCCTTTGGAATCAGTGCATGCCAAAGCTAAATTGTGACATATGCAGTGCACTGAAATCAAACGGGGATTGACTTGTTTCAGCTTAGCAGCAAGGCCATTCTTTCTCCCAACCATGACTGAAGCTCCATCTGTAGCCAACCCAATTAGTTTGTCAGTAGAAAGAGTGCATGCTTGCAAATTAGACTGAATTGTCTGAAACATAGCTGAGGCATTTGGAGAGTCATGCTTCTAGAACAAATTGTCAACAGAGAGAAACTCTACAGTGACTTCACTACTGTCTTCATCATAAAACTGGATAAATGTAACCATCTGTTCCATTACTGATATATCAGACACGTCATCCACGAGGAGTCCAAAACATCCTGCCATCTTTACTCTCTTCACAACATTCTCTTTCAGTGCACGGCCCAGGGTACAAAACATTTCTCGCACTGATGCTGGTGATCGATGATCAAAGTACTTCAGATCATGGACTCCAAGCTTCTCTAAAAGAGTGAGCAAACCCACTGCTTTTTGTTTGCGATGCCCTCCTTAGCTAGCCAGTAAATAGAATAAAACGCTTTGTAAAGATTGGTGTCGTTCACTCTCTGCCGCTCATCGAGTTCTTTCTGGAAAACGGAAACTCGGTTCATCATCTCACACGATATTGCAGCGGAATGTTTTTGGGAGTGTGCATATTCGTTGATGGCTGTTGTTTTGTACCTTACAGAAGGCTTCTCGTTGAAAATGTCGGTTTTGTTTTGCTGATTCGTACATTTGTATTTCTTGCAAATCAAGCAATACATACCCTCACCTTCAATATACACGAGCCATCTCAAACCCGTCTTTTCACAAAATACGTTTGCTTCGAATAGCCACTCGTGTTGGAACTTGTCTTTCTTGTTTGAGAACCAGAACAATTTCTCTCGCGGCATCGGTGGTAGTGATGCAATACTTTCTGTTGGTCTTCTGTAAAGAGATCGTTGATTATACTCTCGACATCCTCAAAACTGACTGATGATTTTTTGGAAGAAGCACAGCTCGCCCCGACTGTCACAGAAGAAGTTGACTTCAGACTCCGTTTAGATGGCGGTTCGTCTTCGTTGTTGTTGTCGCTCGGTACCGGTGTTGATCGCTTCCCACCGCTGCTCGTTGTGGGCGTAAAATTTTTTGTTATTTTTGACATGATGAAGCCCAGAAAGATGGCAACAAATTTTTTCCGACTGGTGAATTCATATACATGTACAGTATTAAATGATAAAGTCGTGTCTACTCTATAAATAGCACTGGATGTGAGAAAACTTTTTCCTGCCGAGTCTGTCGGCGACATGCACGCTTCACGCATTCGCTCTCAGTACAAAACTTACTGTAATACTACGTGACCGGTTTAATAAACAAATTCTTGAATGAAACTAATAACTATATAGAGGATATTACACGGCGGCGCGAAGATATGAATTTTATTTTCGAGTGGTAAAAACAATATTTTATGAACGAGCGAAGCGAGTGAGTAAAATATTGTTTTTACCACGAGAAAATAAAATTCATATCTTCAAGCCACCGTGTAATTTTCTTTTTATTATATAGACAAAAGACAAAAGCACAAACTTTATCGCAAACTCTTGCAGCTCGGCGGCTGGACTTTCCGAATTTCTCTCCTTTCAGTCTTCACTTGCAAGGAACTCCTTGAATAATTTGAAGTCATATGAAGTTTTCTTCTTCGTGTTAACATTTTCCTACTCCTCAGTGAACGATTTCATGTCGGCTTCAGTGAATTTCACGAATCTATCGCTCACCATTTTCAACCGGAGTTTGGCAGCTTTGCACAAAAAGCCATGCAAAAGTGGGAAATGACGTCATCGATATCCTCACTAGTGAGGATATGGAAAATACGCCACTCGGGACCCGGATGTAGTTTCGTATGAATTTTACGAGTGGTCTATTTTCCAGTAAAACACTCGTGTCTATATAATAAAAAGGAATATTTCATGTTTGTTATCTGTACAGTTATAAATTATAGAGTTTTTTAATTTTATGTCATGGTCAACACAGAAATTGTCGAAATTTGCATTTACTTAGCAGTAATTTGATACTCGTGAAACATACTGTTTTTGCATACAGTTCATGTACCGCAAAAATCGTTTTTTTCATAAATCTAGTTCACTTTCAGTTTTAGCTTAAATTTGGCCATGTTTTCCTGACGTGACTTTGTCCATTTGATTTGTTCGTCACGTACTTTATATTTTTTAAAGAAGACTTTTCACACGTAAATAAAAATGAACGGCTCGTGCAAACCAGAAGTCGAATGCTCTCTGCATTTACGCAAGCCGTCGACACTTTTTCTCTATTTATTTTACATGTAATAGTGTCCCCAATTAGTTTTTTAAGCTAAACACTGCTGACACTTAAATAAAGTCATTAAAGCCAGTAGTTAAATTCACGTCTATGCACGTTAAAATTATGCAACGGTGGAATAGTGTGACGTCTGTTACATGTCTATTTCAACGCATCTATAAAATAAAACAATTTTGAACAACGTACGTGAACAATTATTATTTGTTGAACATGTTCCGTGTTTATCTTCTTAAAAAATGGAAAAAATGGAAACATTTTTGTCAAATATTCCTACTACATTATGGCTCTACATACTGAGAAAGCAAGCTGAATGAAAAATAGCTACAGGCCATCAAAATTTAGCCGGAGAATTCTGCGTAGTAGCCGGAGAATTCTCCGATCTCTGAACCCTAATGAACACCCTGTCTAACAGGTGGATATCTGATAATGGCCTCTACACGGCTGGTGATGGATCTACATTGTATAGACTGATACATACCCCTGGCAGGCCAACCAATCGTTAGCCTCTTCACAGGCTGGCTGATGACCATTGTTGGTCATGTCTTAGCCTCTCACAGGCCATGATTTAGGATTGACTTGGAGAACTAGGAGAGCGTTCATTACCAGAATGGAGTTCTTGAGTGAGCATGGGAATGCTGCGCAGTAAAGGAAACCTTGAGAGCAACCACGCGATAGTTTGGCATCCCACTAAAGATACAGGTGCCGGGCGTAGCAGGGATGAACATGTCCTCCGCTGGTGGGATTTCGATCCGGTCCCTAACAAATGACTTTGGGTGTCTGCCATCCGGAGCAATAAGTGGCCACCATGTAGCGGATGTCCAGACAGGGATCACAAGTGTTCCTTCCTCCCTACCATGTTCCATATGTTTAAGCACCCTTGGTATCAGGTAGGGAGGAGGGAACAGCCAGTTACATTCTCCTGACCATCTTTGTGTGAATGCATCCACAGCTTCTGTACAGGGGTTAAGCCATCTACTACAAAAACAAGGGACTTGGCGTGTCCTAAAGGTAGAAAAACGGTCCACTGTGTGCGGTCCCCACAAGATGTCTAAAGCAGCAAAAATGCTGGGGTTAATCATGTAATCATCTTTGTCTGCCTGTCTGGAAAGGGCATCAGCTTCCTCATTGAATTCCCTTGGGATCCACTCAGGCTCTAAATGAATGTTGTTCTTTCTGCAGAGTGTGTAAATTTCGACTACTTCTGTATGTAGCTTAGGTTTCGCACTGCCCACCTTCAGAATGCTCTCTACGTTTTTGTTGTCAGCTCTGTGACGCACCGTCCTTCCTTTTAGGTTGTCCACTACAGATAGAAGCACTAACTTAGTTCCCCTGAGTTCTCTCCAAGTGGAACTCTCCTTGCTTTCCTCTTCAGACCAGCTTCCTGCCACTCTAGCGCCTGCGATATCCACGCAGTAGCCTCCCCATCTGGAATCACTAGCATCAGAGTAGGATACAACATCTATCTTAGGGTTCACCTGCCAGATCGGTTGTCCATGACACTCCTCAAAGCTGTTGTTCCAGAATTGCACCTCCTGACGTGCCTCTGGGGATAGCATGATGTGCTGTGACCAAGATTCGGCAGACAAAATATCTCGGTACATAGCTCTTGTCCATAATCGGCTGACAGGTTCAAGAGCTAGTCCCATCAAAACTACTGTTCCCACTAGGCTTGCAAGTTGTCTAGCCGTAGTTGAGCCCTCATGTGTGGCTACCCGTTATATCCTGTCCTTGAGACCCTCAATACGATGGGTAGGCAACCAAATTGAACCTTCTTTTAGGTCGAGGGAAAACCCCAGCAGGTCGCCTTCTTGGCTGGGCTCCCAGCAGCATTTTTCGGGATGGGCTACATATCCGCTGGCTACAATATCCTCCCTAACGATTTTTGAAGATGCTCTTGCAGCCGTTAAGGTACCCTCTGCTCCTGCCCCATCATCCAAGTAGGTGAAGATACGGACCCTGTTCCCTCCAGTGCTTAACCAGGGCTTTCTGAATTTTTGTGAAAACAAAGGGGGCGGAGGCAAGACCAAAGGGAAGCACTGAGAACATAAACCATTTCTTTCTTCCATCCATAATCCAGCTAAACCCAAGGAATTTCTGGTGGCTTGGTAGAATGTCCACGTGGTGGTACCCTGATTTATAGTCGAATTTGAAGAACCAGTCTCCTAATTTGAAAAGGTCTCTAACAGTGCGAATATCCTCGTATTTGAACTTGCTGACACGCAGAAAACTGTTCACATATCTGAGGTCAAGGATCAACCTCTTTACAGTGTTTTTAACTACTCCCAGGTGGCTGACAACATGTATATCAGAACGGCTGGCTTCAATCACGCAGCCAGTCATCAGCAACTCTCTGATTTGTTCAGAGACAAAACACTTCTCATACAAAACGGACTTATGATTCTCAATTTCCTTCTTCGGGGGTAGGTCTAGGAATGGGAGGGCATAACCATCTCTGATTATTGAAATAACCCATTGATTGGCTTTAATTCCGTACCAAAAACTCAAGTGGTCCTTCAAGTGACCTTTAACATGCACATTTCCCTGTTCAGGGCTACTATGACTTGACCAACAACCCGTGAGCGCTGGGCTATGTATATCACGTAAATCAACCGTGTTACCAAACAGATCATCTTTCATTTCGCGCTCTGTAATTCCTAATTTATTGTACATATCGATTGCACCATGGGTTTCGTCTCCTGGATCTGGATCAACGTTTAAATCAATGTTTAAATCAAAATATGGTCGTGAAGCTCCCTTAGTACAATTTTCCATTTGTGTTTGGCGGGATGGGTGCTCGACAGTTTCGTGCGATATGCCCGGGTCGACCGCAACGAAAACACCCCTCGCTGTGACTCGAATCGACCTTTGGCCTCGCCGAGGGAAGAACTACCCGCCTAGAACTGGGGGAATTCTGGCTCGAATTAAATGCTGGTTGATTGCGAGCCAATTGTGCACAAGGTTTTGGAGCCTTCTTGCTTTCCAATTTCAGTGCTTTGCTCTCCTTCACCGCTCTTTTAATCCGCTTTTCGTTGTCCGAGTCACATGCTAGTGGCTCCTGAATATAGCAATCTACGGCTTCCCATCCTTACTTTTCGGCCAACATAATGTGTTTATTTCTGTCCTCGAGGAGCTTCTTACCTTCATCGAGGGCTTCCTTTCGTTCTATCTCATCGCTAGCTACAGCGGCCTCCTCGAGTTTGTCGAGTACTTTCGAGTTGAGCTCGAATTGGATCTTGTTCCTTTTGTATTTAAATTCCGGTGGCGGGGATTTCTGTCGCGATCCTTCGCCGATCGATCGTGCTTTTAACTGTCTCTCGAGGTGAACTAAACAATCCTCGCTTTTATCCTGAGCGTCCAATAGTTTCTGGGCCCAGGCTGTCGTGCGTTCTGGAGATCCTGTCTGCGTTTTGCTTTTAGACTTGGATCGACGCTTTCGTTGTGGAGAGTGAGAATTCCTCCAGCTCAGCCACTCCTTTCTTGCCTCTTTCACAAGCTCAGCCGGCAAGAAAAACATTAGTCCAATTTAACTACATATTTTATTTTAACTTCGTACTTTGCAACTTTTCTAAGCTCATCGTAGTCGCCCTTTGGGCGATCAAACCTCAACTTTTAGTCGCCCTGGTCATTTTTAAATCGCCAGTGGCGATTGTTAATTTTTAGCCCTGCATCGTAATAAGTCTATTTTACCAAAATATTAGCTTACTGTGAACAACAATGACAGGATTAATTTTAGAAGGAATGTATGGTTCCGGGGGGGACACTTAAAAGTTATTTAAATTGCTATAACACGAGATATATTTGTCATAGCAAGAAATAGTTTTCGGTGTTTTACTCCCCTTGCCAAGTTCTTTCAAATGCCATAACTTTTTCTTTTAAATTATAAAAAAATATTTAACTCGTCATCCATTATGACGTCACAATTTAACATTTTGTGTCAATCTTAAATTTAAAATTAATTGGACAACAACCCAAGCTTATCTGGAAAGTTAAAGTTTGGTGAAGAAATGTGAAAAAGAAACAAAATTAGTCTTAATGATCCTTTTTAGGGGTGTTTGGCCCCAGCGTGAGTGAGTCGCAGACATGGCTTCATCAAGACCGCGCTTAACACCTAATTGACCTAATTCATTTGACCAAATAATGCTTCTGAAGTTTGTATATTGTTGATAAGTCTGTCCTAGAAATGCTCCAGGGTTTTAAAATGCTTTCATATCTTAGAGCTGGGAGTACGGGGAAACATCAGAAGCAGTTTCACATCCTGGGGGTTGGGAGGGGGGTGGTACTGGGCAGACACTGAGTTAGGAAGATGCAGCCGGGCCACTCAGACCTGATCCTGTTTAAGATTTTCCTACCCTGTTTAAGACAGTCCGATTTTTGGAACTTCATCTAAGACATTTAATCCAAAATCATACCCTATTTGAGTCAAGAATAGAATAGTGATTGACGAAGGAGAATGCTTACTAATCCGGTAGAATCCTGTGAATGCTTGGGCAAGGCTTTCAAGGATTTTTCATCATTCGTTCAGACGTTCACACTCGCACTCACTGGTATTTAGTATAAGGTGTAAACAAAAATGGTGGACATTTCCAGGATGTCAGGATTTTTGCCTCAAGAATTGATGAAACTGTGGTTTTCAGGAAAGGTTATTAATGATTTTGTAACGAGTAAAATACGGGCCTGGCACAGGTTTCGGCGAGAAACTTGACCAAAGTACAGTACCGCCCGAAAGTAAGTTACCACCTCTTGTTTCTCGCGAGGCGCGTCTCATCTCGTGAGAATCACCGAACCGGCTAGTATGGAATATATTACGCGCAAGAAATCGAAGTCGCTCTGACCGCTCTGCTATTGGTTGCCGAAATCAAACCAAATGTATCAACAAGTTTGTGTGCAATTTATAAGTTTAATGTGTTGCCAGTACAGGGTAAAGTTTACCGATAAGTACAGTACCGGTCAAATGTAAGTTGACAGTCCCGACTCGAAACTCGATCCTCAATCCTCAAAGTTGGCGGTGGTCGTCTGCATGTAGGGGTACACTGTGGTAGCCATTCCAGCAGTCGAAGACGGTATTCTTTTTGTCACTAGGTATAGAGCGTGCTTGGTGGAATGGGCTCTGTGTGGTGGGTTTCCCTGTTGCGTGGAGGTTAAGTGCCTGGAAGTCTACTGTACGTCGGGGCTTGCCATTCTTCTTTGCACATACTACCATGCGGTGGCACCACATTACAGGTTCTCCCACTGGTACTGGCTCAAGGACACCCAGGGACACATCTTGGTTGAGGTCACTTGTCACGTAAACAATTTGTTGAGTGTCAAGGGATTGACCGGATTTAGATCTGCCAGAGAATCTCAAGATGACAGATGACTCTCATGCTGGCTAGGCAGCTCTGGCAGCCAGTGTCAGCCATTGCAGAGAGTCGTACTGGTTGTGGGCGTGGGCGAGGGTTTGTACGTGGGCGAGGGTTTGTACCCCAGGGCTGGTTGCAGTGCAGAGGGAATCAAAGATGGCACCCTCTGTATCTCTAGGATGGCCACTTGGGAGAACAGGCTGTTGTGAGGGTTCGGATTTTATTTTTGTGTCTAGTTGTCCCTGGGGCAACCACAGTACTTGGTTTGGTTGCCCAGTCCCTCGACCCTGTACAAGCCAAGACATGTTATGTAGCGTAAGCTGCCCAATAACATAAATTTTTGATTTATTTGTTGGATTTAAATTTAAATTTCAATAAACTATAATCATTCAAATTACCAAAAATTATTCTAAATAGAAATATCAATTGTACAGTATACATATAAGTGTAGGACAACTGCTCTCTGCTCTTGAAAATATGCACAAAATATTTTCTTTAAACTTGAATCAGAGACTGCGACTGCCGTACTGGGTGAACTATCCTACGTGAATGTCGGAGAGGTTCTCTGTTTCACATGTATTTCCCCGATTAAAGTACCGTAAAAGGCTCATAATAACTAAAAAAATAAAATAATTAATCGACCTTGCTCGCCCACGAGCAAACAAAATGGCCACTACATGGTGAATGAATCACAATGCATCGTGGATTTTATTTGGTGATACCGCTTACCACTGTTAAAAGTATTACAGGCTCGCATTGACTAAACATAGGCACGCAATGCGTGCAAGAGCTATTTTTTGGAGTGGTAAAAAATGGTGTTATGGATCATGAAAAGATTGGATTGGAAACTGTAGATCATGTTGGTTGTTTTGAGTTGGGAGATTGGCTTCAGTATAGTGTATTTTAAGTTATCAAAAATCGAACGATGTGGCTTGTTTTCCCGGCAAAAAGTTTTGTGCTGGACAAGTTGAATATATTCAATGGACGATCGAATGTTTCCAGTCAGAGAATATTCAAACGTTTTTTACATTTTATTTATTATTTGGGTGGTTTAAGTTTTAAAATTGCGAATTGTAGTTAAAAAGGAAAGTAACGTTTGCTGTCGTCGATTAGAAAATAATGCAGTTCTTGGATGTTAAAAGCGTAGCATGAAAGAAATAAAGAAAGATTGGACTGCATTGATGTTTTGAGATAAATAATATTTTCCAAACGTTTTGAAAAGTTACATTTGTTACCGACTGGTAAAACTCGAAGGATAGTGTAGAGTTCCATGTCAGAGCAGTCAGCTACCCATGCTCCCCCAGTCCACCCCACCCTGGGAGTGCAAACCTTACTCCCAACCTCCAACAGTTGACTACTAGAAAAAAAAAACGGGTCTGTGAGTGGCAGTTGTTTTTGCATCTTCCTTTAACTACCAGGCAAAGAAACAGTTGGAAATTAACGAATGCGTGACATTGAACAAACCTGTGTTACACACGACAAGGGTCAACAAAAGTATTTTATTTAGGTATTAAAACATTAACCGTTTGTGTTGTGGTTCATCAAGAAATATTTGTGCCAGTATGATGTGTTGTTTTAAATAGTAAATTGTACTCCTTATCATCGTACAATTAAAAGCCTTGGTGAAGGTCTGCTTAAAACATTCATGTAAATTTGATTGATGACCTTTTGACCCAGACATGCTGTAATGCATTTATTAATCAAATACAAAATGCTAAAATGTAAATAATAATTCACATAGCAGAACACCAAGAACTGCAAATCCTCACAGTACCTTGAAGGAAAACAATTTCTTGATTTCATCCCAAAGAAAAACATCATGATTTATTAAAATTTAAACTTGTCTTAATTTAATTAAATTTACATTTAAAGTGTATTACATTATATTTTGTTTTCGATATCCATGTTTCTACTGCAGCAAATTTGCACCAAACTGGAAATAAATACGATATAATGAAAATCCTTGTCGTGTGTAACGCAGGTTTGTATGTATGTAATCCTTGTGATAAAATTGAAGAGAAACGATTTCCTTTTATTCAACACGCAGATATTTATCCAACTGAGAAACAAGAACTAATAACTTGGTCACGGAACGGAATATCTTATTACCGGTATTTCGATTCACTTAACAGGTCCTTTAATATTAAAAATCTATATTTGTTAGTAGTGAATGTAATCTATATTCCCTACAATCATTACACAAAATTTGTGAAGCGATCGCCTGAGATATCCATTGTTCCAGTTGAATGCGTTTGCCGCTACAGATAAATAAAGTTGCAGAAGACTGGAAAGAAACGAGGTATTGGAAATCGTGACAAACATACGTGGCATGAAAAATAAAAGTACCAGAGAAACATCCTTTCCACGAAAATGTCACAAGCGTTTGTACGAAAAACAAAAGTATCAGGTTACACATGGGTGCAATAAAATCAAAAGTATCACATTGCATACGTTTCTGTTTTACCGAAATTAACATAGTAACATAGCGAAATATACAGCACATGCAACGCTAAAACGTAACAAGTTCTGTGAATAAAATCAACCCAAGAAGATTTACCGAAAGTCAACTATTAACAAGAGAACTTTTTATCTACTGGACCACCTCGCTTTAATTGCGTAAGCATATTTCAACTTTTCTCTTCAAAATATCTGCTCACGAATTTTAATACCACTTCCCATGAAAAGTTCTCCACTCAATAGCAAAATCTATGAATCGCAATAGCGCGCGTGTTTAGCAAAAACCAAAGTTGTCACCAAAGCCTTGAATATTCAAAGTAGTTACTTTAGCGCGGAATTCTCAGAGACGTCCGGTAAAATCTCATGAATGAACATAACAGTAACAATACAAAGGATACTAGGTCATAGTTTTCGCGGGTCTTAGTTTTCGTAACACCCCTATTTCTTCTTCTTTATGTTTGTTCCTTCGTGGTTCAATCAAAGTTCATCGGTGAAGTTCTTACTGCGTGCTCCCATTCATACATTCAAATGTCAAGTTCAGTAGGTTTTTCTTTTCTGGCACTTTAATATCACCAGCTAAGGTTGCCTTCATCTTCTTGAAGGGATCGATGTCTCAGTTATATATGCCGGTCTTTACACACAAACAACGAATCGTTTCATGGCAGTCCTAAAATCGTTCTTCTTCTCAGAACCATGCAGCTTTAAAGGGCAATTTCATTGGTTGTTGAACTAAGTGTTGTTGATGCATGGTAGCCCGATTTTGATTGGTCGGACAAACATACATACATACCTCCGCGAAAGCGGGGCACCAAAACTACAAATTGTTTTGTTTCAATCTTGGCACATGTTATGGAGTTGTACTCGGGCAACCATTACGTTTTCCTCCCTCACGGCAAGTTTCTTGATGGCCTCCATTACCTCGTTCACAGTCTTGTTTGCAAGCGAGCCACCGGCATTTCGCGTTAGGTCCTTGCGTAGCTGTTCATCGCAGCATTCCAGCAGTTGGATGACCTTGTCCTTTCCCATGATTTTAGTCGCTTCAGCATAGTCTGTAGTCCGCGTGAGGAAGTAAGACCAATCTTCGCTCGATCGTGCTGCAGATATGGTGAGGCGCCGGACCTTGTCAATTTTGGCTTTTGGAGCGATGGTTGGCGCAGCAACGGCCACTGGAGCGGTATGTGTACTGGCCGAGTGGACTGATAGTAGAACGGTGGCAAGCGCATCTGTTACTTCTTTCGTATGTGCATTCGGGGAACGGGCACTTGTATTTTGCCATTGTTGTACTTTGGTTCGGTCTGTTTCACTGCTGTGCTGGTAGTCTTCTATGGTGACTCCGAGGAAGGGTTTGATTTGACGCGAAAACAAAGATGGCGGTCATGATCGAAGGCGAGCGTGCACTGTGTTTGTTGCAACGTACGGCGAAGAAGGACACTTGTCGTCGGCTTTTTTCGTCGCTAGTTCAATCCGTTGTTGATTATCTTCTTGTCATAAATAGGAATCCATCCATTTCACAAAGATACAAATGACGAGAAGATAACACAAGAACAACGTGGTCCGATAAACTAGTACCAGGCCCCTATCGGGCAAATCATACAGTGTCCAGTCCCTTATCTTATAGCATTCTTCTCTAAATCAATTTCAATAAACTATAATCATTCAAATTACCAAGAATTATTCTAAATAGAAATATCAAATACACATATATAAAGTGTAGGTGCTCACTGCTCTCTGCTCTTGAAATGCAGGAAATCATTTCTTTATAAAACTTGAATCTTGAATCAGAGACTGCGAGTTCCGTTCCAGGTGAACTATCCTACGTGATCGTCGGAGAGGTTCTCTGTTTCACACGCGTTTTCCTGATTAAAGTACCGTAAAAGGCTCATAATAACTAAAAAAATAAACAAATAATGGGGCCTACATGGTGAAAGAATCGCACTGCAATGCATTATGGCTCTTATTTGGTGATACCGCTTACCATAATTAAAAGTATTACAGGCTCGCATTAACTAAACATGGCGAATGAAATCGCGAACAAAGAATTTGGGAGAGAAACATTTAACAGCTACTATATTTAACTTTTTTTCCATGGGTTTAATTTTACTGTGTACTACATTTTATGTTTTCTTTACTCTTCAAAGACAGAAACCTGTGATATTACAGGGATTAGTGCCAGCGGGCTGGCAGATCGGGTTGCAACCACTCGGAAAGATTTGTTTGCCCCAGCATACATTTTGGTTGTCCAGGACAACCGGATAACCGTTAATTTTGAACCTTGGCAAAACAAAATGGCAGATTGTTTCTATTTTCAGGACAGAATGTCTCTCGTCTTACACATTTAAAAGATAGACCTTTTAGGAGTTCCGATGCCAAGAAACAGGTAAAGGTTGTGATTCCTTTGTTCCTCGGTTTGAGAAATCCTACTGGAGGATTGAAATGATTTCTTTCATGAATTGACATAGATCTCGAAGCACATCAACAAATACACTGTAAGCTTATTTGGACACATGCCCGACCGATGAATCAAGGGGTTTAATTTCATTGAACATATTGAAACACCGGAAATACCGTAGAATTCCGAAAGTAACGGCCCCCATTACTTTCGGATTTAGCAGGCCAAAGGGGCCGTTACTTTCGGGTAGCCGCTACTTTCGGGTAGCCGTTACCTTTGGATGGTTAAACTAGTAATAGTTCTCACTACATGTATATCTGCCCTCGCCATTTGATGATATTACTTTTTGTTTATAGAAATATTTCAGACATTTTTTAAGTAGATTTTTTGGTGTAGCTTATAATGATCAATGGTGTAGCTTATAATGTCATTTACCAAATATATTTTTTAAGTAATAAATTAAAGTCAACGATGCAATATAATGAAAAGACTGTGTGCAACAACGACAATTTTTTAAATTTGTGTACAAATGTCAGTCTCTCAGTTTAAACAATATTATTGGAGCTTTCTGGATCGTATTGGGGATTCTTTGTGTGCAGCTATGGACAGAATAAAGATATGCTGAACTTTCGTGAAGCAATAAAGTCTTGTTTGTGGAGTGCTCAGTGTTGTTACTTCATGATTTGAAAGTGTGGAAGATATTACTGGTAATATTTCGCTTTGTTTTACATAATTATGGAGAATGATGCAACGGTATTTTAAACGCAACAATGTTCTTGAAGTAATAACATGCATAAAGTCATCAACAACGCAATGTAATATAACTGGGAACAAGAACGAAACAGTGTTTAAAAATTGCATTGGTGATTCTCGCGCAAGCAAGTTCTAATTGGCTGTCATCCTCAGTGTCGCATAAAGAGGTGTTGGAAGTGTCATCATCCTATGTGTTGCTTTAGAGGTGTTGGAAGTGTCCCGTGATTCAGCATGGTTTGTCATACTGGTGATGAGTTTTCCTGCAATAAGGGTATTGCAACTCTCGAAATAATTAGTATTTCAGATCAAAACAAACCAACTTCGCTGAAGAGATCCCAGTTACTCACCTTTGAATTGTAATTCACAAGACAAACGGTGTCGCAATGTATCTCTCCAACTTACTGATCGTTCAATCCTTGAAATAACACAAAATGGAACAAAACTCAGTTACTCAGATAAATAATAACGATCTGGGTTTAGTTATACTGAACAATGAAGTTTGTTGAAAAGATGCTGATCCTTTTGAGTGGGTTTTGATTTGAGATTCTGATCTGTTTGCATCTAGCAAATTTTTGGATCGAGTCTGTCGACCCTGTTGCTG
This sequence comes from Desmophyllum pertusum, assembly GCA_029204205.1. Lineage (NCBI taxonomy): Eukaryota > Metazoa > Cnidaria > Anthozoa > Scleractinia > Caryophylliidae > Desmophyllum > Desmophyllum pertusum. Next base: position 672,707 of record MU825904.1, read on the forward strand.
ATTTGTGTCTGACAAATCAAGTTGTGTACCGAACAATTCTATCCGGTACTGTTGAATGACCTTTGTATTCAATGAAATCACTGTAATGCAAGATACTCACCTTTGAATTGCAAATTTTCTTCAGGCGAACGGCCAATAAGACCAGTTTTCGACAGCTTTGGTTGTTTGTTCCAAAGTGAGCTCTGAAGCGAACCAACCTCGTGCCAAAATTACCCAATACCACCTTGCGGCCCTGGTGAAAAATTACCCGATACCACTTTGCTCGCATAGTTTGTTCAAATCGGGATCGATTCGCATACTGTACCAATATATATATTTTATTTTTTTATCTTTTCTTCAATTCCATATATATACACGCAGAGACTACTATTCTGCACCCCCTGCGGGGGCAAAAAAACCCGTAATTCAGCAGCCTTTTTACACAAAGAGGACGCAGAACATATTTTTCGCGTTCCAGTTATTTCAAGTAAGTTCATACAAATAGAGACAGTTTAATTAATTAAATTAAACACGTCTAACTTTTTTGGTAAACGTCCAAAAAAAAAGATAAATCAACAGAATGCTGGAAATATACTGAACTTTGTGTTTGAAAAGTCTAAGCTTTTCCTTTTACTTGGTTTTGTTTCCTTTCGCAAATTACTATCAAGGTTTTTATTTCGGGCTCACATGAAGAAGAGGCCCTAAATTTATTGATCATAGTTCCGTTTAGACAGTTCAGTCTGAACCACGATCTGTTGAATTAAATTTTTTTTAATGCAATTGCATTGCAATGAATTGAATTTGCAGTTCAACCACAGCTAACAGAACGTCAAGTGGAGGGGCCTGGGTCTCCACCGTTGTGGGTGAAAATATTTAAGGAAAATTTTTCGGGTCCCCATCTTATAAAGAGGTCTGTATCTGCCACTGTAACATGTACTTGAAACAAAATTTTTAAGCCCCCCCTCTCTTGGGTGACTTATTTTACTTTGAGGCACCCCTATCCTTGCTTTGATTTTATGTTATGCCCCCCCCCATGGTTTTCCAACCCCCCCCCTCCTGGTAATTATTGCACAGCCCTTAACTCTCAATCCCGGGTCACAATGTCTTATGTTTGTTAATCCTTGCGATCAAATAATCAAATCAGTAAACTCTGTGATTATCTTGTTTGTTTATTACATGATTAATATATCAGCGAAACAAAGCATTAGTGACAAATATAGCAAAATAATATTATATCAGCGAAATCAAGCAAAAGTGACAAATAATATAGCAAAATGAAGAAATATTAAAAAAACTATAATCAAATCATAAAATGACAATGTTTAAGTCTGAAGGACAGGGGGAAGTGGGCCGAGCCTTTCCCTCGATGGTATTTCCACCAGCTGTTGTACATGGCGCTTCCCCCTGATCTTGACATAACAAAAGTGAAAAGAAAATGTGAAAAAGGTAATAAAACTGTAAATCCACAAAACTCAATGTTAGAAGTCTGCACAAATGCAGGTTGAAGTCCTGTTAATATTTCATGCAAGACATTAAAAAACAACAATATATTAACTAAATGTAAGAGTTATGTACCAGCAATGGTCAGTTTATTGCACTTGGAAGTTTTGGCTTGGAGGTTTACATCTGATTTTGTTGTTGTTGTATGCCGTACGTTATTGACATTCTAAACATTCATTACACTACATCTCTCCCCTTCTTTCGAAATAGTACTATACTGTAAAACTGTAGATTGAAACTTAGCAAAAGATAATGACTACAAAATTGATTATAGATGATATTGTTCATCATGATAAAATTTTCTCTCAGTCCAGTGTACAGTTTTTAAGGTGTTAGGTTGTTCTCTTTTGTTTTAGAGTCATGTGAATACAAAGTCTTTTAAGTGATCAGGAGGTCATCTCTGCCTGAGCTGTCATTGCTTTCCAAGTGGCTGTGCTGTCAGTGTGTTGTTGTCATCATAGTCACTGTTTTCTATTGCATCTTGATGGGGCTGTTGGATGGCGTAGGTGTTTTACTGCTTTATTCGGCTGACAAAGGTCAACACTGTTTTGTATTTACTCTGGATTGTGCGGCAATAAGATTATGAGTGCCAATTTTCTCCAAAATAATTTCCATTTCTACTTATAATATAAGAAACAAAACACCTATTGCTTTAAAACTTACCTTTACATCTTGGTTCTCTTTTATGCTCTCCTCCTCTTCACTCGGTCTGTCCCTGTCAGCACTGTAATTATTCTGTTCCCTTCTGCTAGGCACAGGATGGTTACTTTCACTAGGATCAGCTGTTGGCTGCCACATAGCAAATTGTAAATACAGTGTAATCTCAATACCTCGAAATATCAGGAGAAACATAAAACTGAAACTCAAAAACACCGTAAAGGATAAAAATATTTGAGCTTCAACTGCAAGCTTGAACTACATACCTTGTTGCAACATGGCTTACAGCTAGATTGTGATTCACACTTGCACTGCGAGGAACAAAACACTCCTTGGGTCTTGCAAGGGCAACCACGATTCTTATTTCTTGCATTCTATTTGGTAGAACACATACTTCTGCATGAGCAGGAAATATTATTCTGCTACACAATAAAAATATATGCGACATTATATAAGTGACTGCTGGCTAAAGTGATATACTTCAATTAAAAAACCTTGCAATAATACGAAAATGTCCCACATAAACTTCGAGGTGAACAGAACCTTAGCTCTACCGAAATGCTTGGTTCTTGTGCTTCCATGTCTGCAAACCAGTGGAGAATTTCAATAACTATTCATAGTTCATTAGCATCCCTGGTGACATCACTTAGCATTATATAAACTAAACAGAATTAATTAGGAGTGTCAGTTGCTGCGAACGTTGCTCAAGGATAGACGAAGCTCTGTTTCGAAATGCTGCTCCCGACCAGCGTGGATAGCCAACAGACGGCTTCAGCTATTGCAGCTTTACAGCTAACTCAGGCAGCTCAAACTCCAGTTTCTGGCTCAATGTCGGTCCATGTTTCTTCACCTGTTTCGGTTTCGGCCGCTGTTGTTGTAGGTCCCCAGTGCTCGAAATTAAAAAAAAATCCAAGTTGTCCTTATGCCAAATGCCGGACAACCAAACCCCTGACTTTGGTTGCCCTGATGACTGCTTGGTTGTCCTTAAAATATTATCTGACCTATTGCCAATTTCACAATTCTCTGAAGTGCATTAATTCAAATAATAAATTCACAATGTTTCACACAAAGTTAGTATATATGTAACTACTTGTTTACTTTATTCAGTGTCAAGGTTCAATACTTATAACATGTCCAAGTCCAGGGCTCGAAATTATTAGTCGCCAAATGCAAATTTTTAGTTGCCATAGAAGCCTTAAAAAAGTATTTAAAATCATTACGGTTGCAAAAATAAAATCAAAACAAAATATTTTTGAAAAACAAGCTTTAAAACAAGCAAATTACATAACCAGAGACACAACCCATCAGCATACATGATGTACTCAATATTTTCACTAAGCTTGCAATGCATTATAGGGCGATCTGAACCCAGAAACTGTGATTATCAATGCCACTTGTGTGAGCTGCTTGGGTGTATAAACTTCGATTCAGTTGATTTTAACAACCTTGGTTGCTTCCATTTATTACCTGAAGATTACCACTATATTTAGAGCTATTTTCCTGTGTCAAATTGATAACTTATTTTCGTTATTCTGTTGGACATCGCATAAACTTAACGTAAGTACTTCGATCGATTCAGTACCTGGGTTGTCCGGCGGTTTTTTCTCGGACGACCGGGCCTTTAGTTTTACTGAAAAATGGTTGCCCGAAACACTTTTTAGTCGTCTCGGACGACCGGACGACCGCTAATTTCGAGCACTGGGTCCCTCGTCACTTTCGGACTGAGCCGACCACGCTTGTCACTACTTCAGGTTCTTCACAGAAACCTGTCGAGCCACCAGGAAAAGAGACTTTAGAGGTGATATTTCAGTGTGGATTTTTTTCTGTTGCTATCTCTGTAATACGCACTAGCCATAGGTTTATTGCGGTTCGGGCGTTTCGTTTTATTATTTACGTTTTTTATGTTCAGGAGCTTTCAGTGTCGCTTGTGCTTTTCCAGTTCCTGGTTCCAGTTATGTGGCATTTTCCCCATTTTTAGCACAGAGTGTAATGAAGTGTAACTCTGTGGTATTCGAATGGTTTAGGGAGATCACCTTCACTAAGGCAATATGGCCATATGGCAATATGTCTATATGTCTATATGGTATCTATGGTGTAAACTAATCGATAATCAATCAATATTGATTAATCAAGCCATGAATTGGTTCGAGTTTGCGGGAGTTTCGAGAAATCGGGAGTAAAATTATAGGGTTTGAGTGAAGCAAATGCAAGGGAGACGGCTTTTGGTTCGAGTTATCGGGAGGTTTGACAAACAGAGGTTTTGAGAAATCGAAGTTCCACTGTATTTTACGCACTGATTACAATCTTGTGAAATGTAAACAAACTTTAACGCTTGTGTTGGCGGACTTTTTTGGCTGGTTTAAGTTTTATTTAAAGGTAAATTGCTTTTTGTGAAAGAAGAAAGTATTCTTTTCTTTTAATCTTTCGGGTTCTATGAGTGAAATAGACTATGCATTGAAAACGTTTTTTGAAGGAAAGGCGCTTGTATTGTCACTCTTCGCTGCGTAATTTTAAAATATGCAAATTAAGAAACTGCCGTAGTCAAATTTCGCATCATTTTCGATCATCTGGGTATCGCAAATCTTTCTTGTCTTGACAGGGAAAACTTCTAAAATAACACATGCTAAAGACCAAGTAAAGTTTTCTTTTTTAACTTGTGAATGCGCGCATGCGCAGAACAAGTTATAGCACTGGTGGACAATGTCACTCGGTCAATGGGCTGTAAACTTTAATAGCTAATTAATCAATTAAATTAATGTATGCATTAATTCCCTCTTTTTTTTCCCTTTTTTTTTTTTGAAACGACGGGTTGTGGGATTCGAACCCTCGAAGTCCTGCTTTGGAACTCAGAACCTTACCACTGCGCCACGCCAGCACTTGTTGATTTGAAGGTGTATACGAAACATATAAATACATATGGGGGGGTCTTTGTGCCATTGTTACTACGCTGACCGAAATTACGACTACTGTAGGCTCAAACTTTGCTAATCTGGCTCGTTTTACGGCTTTTTGGGCTGGATAACACTGATAAAACAGGCTATAGGAACTTTTTTTGTAGTGAATGAATGCCTTAGTTTTCGGGTCAACCGGACGATAGATACAGTGACGTTTTATCATGGATCCATCTGTGCGCAGGAGCTGTCTATGGCGTTCGCGAATCAAGGCGTTTGTGTTCCCTGACAAAATATTCAAGACCATCTTAGCGAGAATTCATGTGGCACACCACAAGCTAAGTATTTCTAGCTCATTCGATCTTTAAACAAAACGAACACAGTACTCTATTGGTTTCTTGTTAGAAGACGGTGTTTCTCTGCTTTCTATGATCAAAATCATCATCCATCCTGTGGGCGCCAAGTGTCGCATAGGGCATATTAAATTACGATCAAAATACACCTTCAGTAAAGTTCGAAATGGAAAGAAGTAACAGTCAAGAATACTCAATCGCCAAATAAGAGGACATATATAATTATTGAAGACAAGCTATATTCAAACGGAAACCGAAACTCGTACTTCAATGGAGTTTTCAGGACTTTAATACGAGAACGGTGCCGTTCGGTAAGTGATATTTTTTAATGTTGTTTTTCTTGATTGATCCCAATTCAAACAACGTTTGTACTCGGACGTATGAAGCTGTACGATTTCGCTCGATGAAAAATTATAGCAGATGAAGCCTCAGATAAAATTATTTGCGAAATAACTTTTTATTTCTGCTTCTAAAAGGAAATGTAGCATTTTTATATTTGAATTATTTGTTGTTTGTTGTTAATTCAATATTCTCTGAGGAGAATTAAACATCTCATCGTGTTTTGTTTCATGAATAAAGTACCATTTTATCTGGATCAGTGTGTATTTTCTTTATACTAGTTATAGTTACCGCAAAAGCGCCAACGACATAGAGGAGCGAATAATTGATAGAAAGCTTTAAAATATATATATGATCATGAAACATACACGTTAAAATCTGACCGGCATTACACTGTAAATATTAAAGACAACACGAAAGTCCCAGTTTATTTGATGACAAGATAACAAAATTAATACCCCATCCTAAAGTTGCTTAGAAATCGAAGATGTGTCTTGGTTTGATGAAATTGTCTGGTTGCATGAATGGTTGAAAGAATTTTAAAATATTATTATCGGAACGAGGAAGCGTTGCGTGACGGGGGACAAAACAAATAAGATTAACCTTTCACTTTCATAGTATCTAGGAGAGCAAAACCATTTTTGATAATTTAAATGTAGCTAATTTTAGTTCAAGGATTGCAACTTCATAAATAACTGAAGTATTTTTCTTTCCAAGAGTTTCGTGTATGACAGAATGAATGTTTACATATAAAATTAATTTTATATTGTGCGTGCGAAGCACAGTCGACTACACAAACAAGATCAGAACGTTTTGAAATGATTGAAATATTTTATTTCACGAACAGCAACCAGTCCGAACATATTGGCCGAATATTTAAACGAAGCCTAAAAAGTTAGTTAATGAGGTATAAATCAACTTATAAGACCTTTTAAGCAGGTCACTCTAGTCGCTAAATGATTTTTTAGTCTGTGTTTATATACACCTTCTAAACAGGGCTTACTGTACGCTTTTCGTTTGAGTTTCCCTCCCGACCAACACTGATTTGGACGTGAGTACGAAATACACCGGCCTGCGTGAATAAAATAAGCCGCGCGGAATCTTATTGTTCTGTTTCGAGAAATAAATCGTTTCCTCGAAATCCCTATTCGAGTCAGACTCAAAACTCGAAACTCGCCGATTCTCGAAAACATCGAGGACGAGACTGTCAACTTACATTTACCCAGTACTACTGCATATTTCTATGTTAATTAATTGCTTTACTTTTCCATTCACAAGTTGGCACATAGTGCCTTTGATTAAAACATGAGTTATGCGAGCGAAAGTTTCCAATTTGATTGTCACATAACATTATGTCTGTCACGCATTGAACATTTGCAAGTCTATTCATGCCCAGTGAATGAAAACTCTTTTATAGCTCTATGAACTAATAAGTGGAATAATTTCCTCATAATATTTTTTGTCTGAAGAACTAAGTTAAAGTAGCTATTAAAGTTTCTTTTCTAACGGTGAGACATCCAGACGAGAGTGAGCTGGCGACGTGAAGTCTTTGCGGTATACCTTTATAATGACTAATTTCCTTCTTTCCAAGTGCTAAAGGAATTTTCTGTTTCCCGACGTGAGATTATTACTTCACAGGATTCTGTACCTTTGTTGACAAGCGGCAAGCAAATCCAAGGGTCGAGTTATCGGGAGGTTCGAGAAACCGAAGGTTCGAGAAATCGAAGTTCCATACGCACTGATTACAATCTTGCGGAATGTAAACAAACCGCTGACAAAACCTTTCGCGCACGTACATTCGAAGACTTTTTGTTGCTTGTTTAAGTTTTATTTAAAGGTAAATTGCTTTTCGTAAAAGAAGAAAGTATTCTTTTCTTTTAATCTTTCGGGTTCTATGAGTGAAATAGACTATGCATTGAAAACGGTTTTCGAAGGAAAGGCGCTTGTAATTTGTCAGTCTTCACTGCGTAATTTTAAAATATGCAAATTCTGAAACTACCGTAGTCAAATTTCACGTCATTTTCAATGATCCGGGCATCACAAATCTTTCTTGCCTTGACACGGAAAACTTCGAAAATAACACATGTCTAAAGACACGGGGTTGGAAAACCAAGCAAAGTTTACTTTTTTAAAACATGAGTCATGCGAGGGAAAGTTTCCAATTTGATTGTGTCACGTAACATTCTGCCTGTACGTCACGCATTGAACATTTGCAAGTCTATTCATGCCCAGTGAATGAAAACTCTTTTATAGCTATATGAACTAATAAGTGGAATAATTTCTTCGTAATATTTTTTCTGAAGAACCGAGAGTGAGCTGGCGGCGTGAAGTCTTTGCGATATAAATGACTGTTTCCCGACGTGAAATTATTACTTCACAGGATTCTGTACCTTTGTTGAGTGTTGATATTAAATCACGAAACAGAACCGATAAAAAAAAACATTACTTTGAATCAGATAAAAACCATTCTGAACCGAGCGACATCAAAACAATAATAAGCCGGACATTGTGCGTGACCGGCGCTTGCATTTTATTTTATTGCATCATACGTTACGGTACACTAACTTTACTTTGGGGGAAAAGAGAAGCGTAGAACACACAGTTGTTGAAAATATTCGTATGTAATAAGTATTTGTTTGCTAGTGTAGTTTTAAAGATAGGTGTTAACGTTCCACAAATAACTAAACTCTAGTTGAAATCCTCGGGCCTTTCAAACTGAAGGAACACCGGAAATAGATAAGACCAAGAGATAAGAACTGGTCATTTCTGGTTTTAATATTTTGAGCAAATTTCAGCTAGTTTTTGAAGATGTTTGTCTTGATTGATCAACTTATATTAGGAATCCTAACCTCATCGGTATCTTTCACAAATAAAATCATATATTCCGTGAAGACAACACAACTTCCCCAGCTATATATGTACAGTTGAACCTCTCCTTACGGACACCTCTCTAATACGGACACTTCTCTATTACAGACAGTTTTCTTGGTCCCGGCATAATGCCCATATATTCTCTATAAAGAAAACCTCTATAATACGGACCCTCTCTAATACGGACAGAAGAAAGTATTATTTTCTTTAAATCTTTCGGGTTTCCTGGCCTTTAACCCCCCACCTCTCTGGAACAATTCCCTCCGTGATGGGGGTATGATTATTTGCTGGAACCACACATTCAGGGTTTGTACTCTCACCACCACTTTAGGTTTGGGATGGAATGTTAAGCCCTGGTCAAACGGCGCATGATAGTCGATGATAGTTTAACACATTGACTACTAAACCGGCCATAAACGGCCAAGAAGAGACCACAGACTTGTACCACTTGTGACGTCATCACTGTTCACGGCAGAGGATGTCTTTGATAATCAACGGATAGAGTTGGAAAATGTCTAACAAAGCATGCCTAAACGAGCACGAAACGTTAAATTGGACCAGAGATACACACAAAACAACTTGGATTTTTTCCTCCAAAATCACCAAAAAACGCGACCTTCACTACCATTGACACAAAAATTTCCTTTTCCCAACATTTAGGCTAAAACTTTTTCAACGTGAACAAAGACGACTGAAAGGCCAACAAAACCACAAAATAATATGAGAGAAAAAGGAGAGCGAGAACGGCAAAAAAAATAAAAGGAAAAGAAAAGCCTAAAGTCAGGTGGGTTTTTCAAACCCAAAAACTATGTCGAAATTTTGATTTCTGCGCATGCCCGAGGAAAATATTGAATTTGTTGCTTCTACGTAGAAGGGGATGTTAGTTGCCGTGTTTTAAACTAAGTTTTAGACAGTTTGACATTAAACTGTTGAGATAATGGCCAGAAATAGGCATCTGGGATGTTAGATTGACGTTTTTTGGAAAAAGCCCAGTAGTCAATGGGTTAACTCACCTATAAACTACCATCAACTATCATGAGCTATCATGCGCCGCGTGGTCAAATGGGAAAAACTATCATAGACTATCATGGAGAATTTGAACATGTTCAAAGTGAATGATAGTCGATGCTAGTGCATGATAGTTTGTGGTCAAACGGGAGCGCGAGCTTCACTATCATGGACATCGACTATCATGTGCCGTTTGACCAGGGCTTTCGGGCAGACGTCACTCTGTGCTGCCCTTTGGGACTCTGAGTTTTTCTTCTTTTTTTCTTCTTCTTGCTGTTCGTTTATTGCTCATACACAGCTTTAGTTTTGTCTTATTTTACTTTTACATTTGTTCTGTTATGGCATGTTTTCGTATCAGGTTAATTTCTTATGCAGATTACGGTGGCCTGATCTCTTGTTGGTCCTGAGAGGCTTAGCCTGGATTCATATATGCTTCTGTAGAGTCCCTAGGGTCCCTTTCAAGCAGGACAGCACAATAGCCGCACTTTTATTAATTGGATGGTGGATTTGAAGCTTTAAACCACGAAGGATCCAATAACAGGAATGGAGCGAGAAGGGTCTGGTGAATAACTATGGACCGCGAATATATTATCCAATAAACGGGATGAATCGAGAAGGGTCTAGTAGATAAATATAGACCGAGAGGATCCAATAAACCGGAATGGATCGAGAAGGGTCTAGTGGATAAATATAGACCGAGAGGATCCAATAAACCGGAATGGATCGAGAAGGATCTAGTGGATAATGTAGACCGAGAAGGATCCAATAAACATGATTGGATCGAGAAGGGTCTAGTGGATAAATATAGACCGAGAAGGATCCAATAAACATGATTGGATCGAGAAGGGTCTAGTGGATAACTGATATAGACCGAGAAGGATCCAATAAACAAGAATGGATCGAGAAGGGTCTAGTGGATAAATATAGTAAAAAAATAAATTAAAAATTAAAAAGGGGGAAGCGGAAGTGGTTAAAGCAATCCAAGACACCTAAAGAGGCTATACTCTCTGGGACACCATCGCTGGTCGGTCGCGGCTCTCTTCGTCCTACCGCAAGAGGGATGGTGGGCGGCTTGCAGGCGGCCTCGCTCCCGTCCGTCTAGGTGCTGGACGTGTAGCCAGGTAGGCCACATGGCCCTTGGATGTGATGTGATTGTGATGGTTGGATGATTGTGATAACAAAATAGAGTATTTTACTTCGCTTCCATTCATTTGGTTATTTTGTTTCTGCCCCGGACCAGTTTCTCTCAACTGACTTGAGTGATGGGAACTGACACCACAAGCGTTTTGCCTTTTGGCATTCCCTTGAGCACTCTTTAGAGGGCTATGGTTGTCATTTTTCCTGGGCTTAAGTTTTGTCTCCCATGCTGGTCTTACCCTCGGTTTTCTCGTCTTTGGGGACCTCTCCCGACCCTGGACAGATTTGTGAGAACTTCTCACCCCAACAGGCGGAACTTTGAGTGCGTTACCGAATAACTGCGTGGGTAACGTTGCCAGGACACGTAAGCGCAGGGGAAATGATTGCGGAAGAAGATGTTATAGCTGAAGTGAACATGGTCATAACTGGGGCCCCCAGAATCTTCACATTCAGGTATCCTTCGAGTTTCGAGGTGGGAGTATCACATAATAATCTTCCTTTTGGGACGCCATGTTAACTGAAAACTTGGGTATACAGCGCGCGTTATTGGATGGCTATCTCATGGTGTCGATGATGATGAGATATTTTATGAGGCCGTTCAAAGGTCTGTTCATGGTATCAAGTATGATTCGCCATTACCACCACCCAAGTATTTCAGGAACCATTCAGTGTGTAAGCAGTTCGCAGACTTTATAACGAAGTCCCTGCTGCAGTGAATATCTACCGGCGCAGTTCGTGTGTGGGGTGAAGTGGCAAAGGTGACACCTCCCTGGCTTGTTCTCCCCATAACAGTTGAGCCGAGTGATATTCATGTAACTTTGTGTGTGAAATCTACTAATAGTGGTAAGGTATGGAAAGAATAAAGATGCTTTAGTAAAGAGGTCGAGGGATTGTCTCTCTTGTTGAGCTGAGTCTTATTCATGTAACTTTGTGTGTGAAATCTACTAATAGTGGTAAGGTATGGAAAGAATAAAGATGCTTTAGTAATGAGGTTGAGGGATTGGTTGTCGGATAAGGTACATGTATGGGTACGATTAAGGAATAAGGTATGGGAGGTATATAGGGGGATGAGGGGATGGTTGATAAAGGCACAGTCGGCGGAGAGGCGCAGTCAGGGGTCACTACCCAATACTTAATGCTAATGAGTAAGCAGGGAAGATAATGTACTATTCATAGTTCATTAGCATCCCTGGTGACGTCACTTAGCATTATATAAACTAAACAGAATTAATTAGGAGTGTCAGTTGCTGCAAACGTTGCTCAAGGATAGACAAAGCGCCCCACCCACCACTCCCCCTGCTGCTCTTAGCTCTCATGGCATACCCTTTCGAGTTTTGGCTCGTCAGGGGTCACTACCCAATACTTAATGCTACTGAGTAAGCAGGGAAGATAATGTACTATTTAACCTCATCACACGTCATCGGAAACATTCCAAAGCAGCAATTATTTGCGAAAATTTGGACAGGTCTTGTTGAATCCAATATGGTGGCTGTTAGTGAAGCTGAACAATTTTGACATATGCAAAGGAACCTACTGTGCATATTTAGATGTTACCTATAATACCTGCTGTTGAACAAAAAACGTGGTGTGGTCTATACCATTTTGCTGTGGCAATGCTTTCAACGGTGGATACTTGTTTTGAGCTGAAAAAATGGCAATATTGATCAACATTTGGATTGATTCAAATATTTATTTTTTTGGTAACATTGGGGATTCTTACAATGCTGATTTGGTAGATTCTGCGATATTTTAACATTTATTCATGCAAGAAGAAACATTTGGTTTATACCTTGTTGGATTTCATCATGTGGACGGCTAGTGGAGCTAGTGTCTACCAGTTGGGCTAGTGTGTTGTTGAGCACTGCAGATGTAGAAGCTGAAATAAAATATTGTTATTTTTTGCAAAACCTTCCATGTGGGCTTAACAAACAATGTAACAGTAACTAAAAAATGTTAACATTTTATTTTACATTCACTGACTAAATAAGTTAAATAACATGATTGCGATCATTAGTAGGTCATTATCAGTATTATTAGTGCTAATAATACAGAATTGTATTGCAATGACTCCATGTCTTCATGGTCAAATTTAAATGTGAAGGACATGAAGTTAATAAATGGCAAATTTAGTTTAATCAAAAGCTCTTATGAGCAACTCGTGAATGATATGTTAAACTTATTCCACTAATGGTAGTTGCATAAAACAGTCATTTCTCTAGGTTCCACCCGTTCCGCAATTCTTTCATGGTCTGCAGTTCCAAAGATTAGTCTTTGTATACATGTAAACTGCTGTGTGATCGCTGAAAACCCCCCGATGTATCTTAAAATTCTACAATCTCAAAAGCCACATTGAAATAAACTGACTTTTGCTTGATTGAGAAATCGCAAGCTAAACTAGAATTGGTTTATACGCACTTGGGCTGAAGTTTTTGATTATTCTGTGAATGAATATGATGCTGTAATATTCCAATCTACACTGGTATTTTCGAAAATAAAAAATTCATCATCTAGCCATAATTAAACTTAAGCTTACATGTGTACACATGGAATACCGTGAAATAAAAAACATTTAAAGATAACCTATACAAGGCATGCATAAGAACTAATACTGGCAAACAGACAATATCTGCAATGACAACTAACATCTGGCAGAAGCTACCATCTGACCTCAAACAACTGAACACTAACTTTCAATAAAAGGATTAAACAGCACCTACTACTTAAACAAAATGGTTCTCTTGACGCCAGCTACCGCAACCTCCCCTCTCCCAGGCGTTTTTTCTTTACCGCCCCCCACCCCCTACTTTGACCGACTCCCCACCATCTCCTCCCTCCAATACCGTCGCCATGGGTAAAGCCCCATGTATACACTTTGAAAACAACAGTTGCTCACATGGCGCAGTGGTACAGTTGAGTTCTAAGGCAAGAATCTCACAACCCGACATTAAAAAAAAAATCATTCACTCGTAAAAAGGGTGATTTGTGGATGTTTGCTGTAAATGCTATGCTTACGCTTCGTAAATGCACACAATTGTGTACCCTTCTCTTCTGCTTTGTTCGATTTTGTTATTCACCACATACTGGTCAATGGTCATTTCTCAGGGGTGACATTTCCAGGTTCTCTTGTGCAGTGGTGTGGTTTATTCATGTTCACACTGTGGTACAGGGGGAGGTTAACTTGTTACTGTATCGATAGGGTAAGGGCCGGTGGGTCAACTTTGCATTTAACCAATTCAAAATACCGCGAGATGTCGGTGTGACTCGGATGATCGATGAATTCAGGGTGACCCACGGGGTAGGGACAGTCTTTGTATACCCACGGATACAGCGAAGTGATATCCACATACAATCAATCAAAAACTTTATTAATGTGTCGTTAAGTGTTTTAGCCGAGGGAAAGCCCTCTACTAATAGGGGACACCTACCTAAAATTATGTAATTTAAAAAATTAGTCTATTAACTAAACTACTTAACTAAGAATTACAAATAAAAATTATACAATTTATAAAATGCTTAATCATATTACATAACTAAAGATAAAATATTATCATTTTTCCCTCCCTCTTGGATCCTCCAAAGAAGTTATCTAGCAGATTCAGTGGTGAGATCAAGTGGAACATTGACACTACAGTCGCTACTTTGGTGTTGTAGAGTTTCAAGTCATTCAATTGGCATTCCCACATTTCTTCAACCTTGTATCCCAGGGACTTTAGTTGGTTGAATTTGTCTGCTGCTTGTTGTCATACCATGTGCATGCTCTTACTGTCATGTTTGGGGTGGTGTTTTTAGTCAGTTTGGAAAGCAGGTGATGCAGCCATGATAGAAACACCTCTGGAACTCATAGATGGTTCTTGTGCTCTTGTCATTGCCATGCTGTTCACCTTGGTTACCAGCATGAGCGATTGTAGGTGTTGTTGTGGGGTCAGTTGGTGTTCTCTCCAATGAAGCCATTGCAAGGCTGCTGCGGATTGGTTTTGTCAGTAAGCTGCATTGCAAGCGGACGTGATGGTGATGCAATGTTGCATGGGATTTACACCCACAATTCTTGGAAATTGGGCTAGAACTGTTCTGCAACCTTCTTTCAAGAGTCACGCATTGGATTGACGGTACTGTAGGTCAACATTTTATCTTCAAAGTGAAAGATGAAACTTTCATGCACTTGTTTTTTGTAACAGGCAAGAAATTCTTGCTTGTGTTCTAGTGACATGCCACCAGAGTCGTAATACTCGACATAATATACCCCAAATAGTGCTGATGTTCTACTGTGTTGAAGAAGTGGGGGGAAGAATATCCCTTCTTTAATTGCTTGAGGCTACAGGTCTTTGGAAAGGTTGAGAGAGGCATGGGGAAGAATTCATCAAGTCAATGAATTTGACTGTTGAAAGTTCTGGGCATGAGAACTTGGCTGCATTGAAAATGTACTGTGGGCACAGTTTATATAGTCAAAAATATGACCAGATATGTTTGTGTCAATATGTATGTTCAGATTGACTTAATTTTGTTTAACACATTCATCACTTACATGGCTTACTTACGATACTTTACTTAAATACTTTACTTACAATACTTTGCTTACAATACTTTGCTTACAATACTTTACTTACAATACATGTACTATAAAGCAATGCACAAGCGGGTCCATGATTAACAAGAAGAGAAAAACGTATACACACAGAGTAAAAAGAAAAAGAAAAGAAAAGGGAAAAAAGTTAAATAAATAAATAAATAAATAAGTAATAGACTTGGAGAACATATCTTTAATAGTGAATTAAATCCTAATATAAAGATTGTTTTGTGGGCCACAAAATTATTGCCAAGCATGCAATGCAAAATGCATTTAGTTGATAATGCAAAATGCATGTAGTTGATAATGACTCTTTACCATCAATTTCACTGCTACGCGACCTTCGAAATCAAAACTCCTCTGAGCGGTTTGCAAAAGATTTCCGTCAATCATACATGTCTGTACCTTCACACGTATCTTCACACAAGCCTGCCACCTTCAACGGCATACCAAAACGTGTGCCCAAGGCTTTTGAGAAGGCCTTCTACCCGAAGAATACTGCTTCATCAGCAGCCTTTCGGTGGCTTGAGCGAGAAGCAGAGCGGCGGAAAATACATATCCATCACGCCATGTGTGGGCATGGTGGTGAGAGGTGGGTTGAGCGTGCTCCTGTGGACGGCTACGACCCTGTCACGAGGACTGTATTTCAATACCACGGCTGCCACTGGCATGGATGTCCTCAGTGTCACCCAAAAGACTGTGATAGAATCATCGCCCACAACAAACACATGGCTCCAGCACCATCCCCAAAACATGTGAACAATGTTATCAAGCAACTGTGGAACGCACAAGAGTGCTCTGAGCTCCTGGCTACACCGTTGTCGAGGGATGGGAGTGTGATGTCGGATTTTGCGAAGCACAGGTCCCGCGAACTCAAACACGGAGCTACCCTCATGCTATCTTCTACGATTTCGAAGCGTACCTTGACAAGAGACAGCATAAGGAAGCAACGGTTGCACTCACGTTCAAGAACACACACGTACCGATCTCGGTGAGTGTCGGTGATACCTGCACCAAAGGTTCTTGCGAGCCTACACACATCTGTGAAACCAATCCCGCAGAGCTGATCCACAAGTTTATGGAAGAGTTGGAGCGGCGAGGGGAGCATATTCGAACTCTGGTATGAGCAGCGTACATGCCTGATGACATAAAGCTGCTTCCAAAAAGCAGCGCATCAAAATCGAGGAATGGTGCGATCAGGTACCTGTTCTGGGTTTCAACTGTGGCCACTATGATCTGAACCTCATCAAAGAACCCTTTGCAGAGCGACTATCTGGCACGACCACCAAAGGGGAACACGACCATGTTCATGATTACTCCGGGCTTCCGCTTCCTTGATTTTATCAATTACCTCGGCCCGGGAACCAGCTAAGAAAAGTGGACGAAGGCATACGAATGTACCGTTGAGAAATTGTGGTTCCCGTATGAGTAGTTAGATGGACCCGAAAAACTCGATTATCCTGGGCTACCAGATTATCAAGCTTGGTATTCACGTCTGAAGGGCCGTTACGTTCTCAAACTATCAGAATGGCAGGCTTGTAAGCGGTTATTCAAGGAGCGAGGTATGCAGATGTTTGCAGACTGGTTGCGCTACTACAACAATCTTGATGTGGCCCCTGGACTTGAAGCATTGCAAAAGATGAGGAGCTTCGACATCTTAAAAGATGCTGTAAGCATTCCTGGAGTGAGCTTACATTATCTACTCCGGAGGTCGATAGAGCGGTGGCTGGCATGGGACAAGTGGAGTGGTCGCACTCCAGGGCTCTTCAAGCTCGAATCCGAAGGTAGTAGGATGATTGCACTATGCTCAAAATGTTATTATATCGATAACGGTTGCGAAACAAAAAACAAGTACAGCACCAAAGGTATGTCGCAGAGACAGAATAATATCACCTGGCAGCATTTCAAGGCTGCGTTTCAAGGCACCACTGATCAAGCGGAAAACAGAGGCTTCCGCATGATCAACGGCCGGATAGTTACTTATGAGCAGCAGAAGCTGGGTTTGAGTGCCTATTACGACAAACGACACGTGCTTGCAGACGGAATCCATACTGAGCCGATCGAGTATTTCGGGCGGTACAAAAAAAACTTGATTAATTGAGAACATTAGCGGGATTTAATTCATTCAAGAAACGCTTGTTCAAAAAATACACACAAACCACAGATTGCTTGAGTTTGTTTCACTTGACTTCAGAAGATACAATGCTCTGAATAATGTCTCACACTGCTGGCATGCCATTTAGTAATGATTTGGTTACCAGACTCTTCACGGTCAGCCTCCTAAATTCTAAATCATGCAAATATGATTAAAATGATAAAAAAAGAAATCAAAGACCTGACGTTGGTAACAAGACAAAATAAACAAATATGAGGAAAAAGTAAACAGTTTCGAATATGATAATTAAGTGTGCAATAAAACGCATATCTGAAAACTATATGGTGTCACAAGTTTCGCTTACGGGCATTATAAAATTCTTGTTTAATGAAGTAAACAGTTCCATTTAAATAAGGTCAATCAGTCTTATCACTCTGAGCGGTTGAAGATTTCTTCTGATAGGGATTTAACATTTTCCGTGCTTGCCGGTTCGTCTTTAGTCTATCCTTCATGGTTTTCTTTTCATCAGTTTTCTGGATCTGATCTTGTAATCTCCGCCGTGTTTTCTCATATGTTAACATCTTTTGATACTCTTCCAAAACATTTCTGAAACGTTCCACACCATTCTCCGAAGAACTGAGATCGATTGACTTGAGCACAGAAATCTCTCTATTCAGGTTAAATAAAAAGACTTGCCCAGCTCCCATAAAAGACTCAACAATCAAAATTGAATCCTGGATTTTTTCACAGGTTGTTTGATATCGCAAACTGAGTTCTTCCAATGTAGGAGCCATTTTTGTTGATATAATTTCAACCAAGTTTTTACCAAAGTTTTGCTTTTTACCAAATTTTTACCCGGCTGGGTTAATTATTGGGTCAATTTGTGATTGGTTTAAAAAAATCATACGACTGTCTCATGACCGGAAAAACAATATAGATTCAATGACTCAGCGAGTTTATTTGTATTTGTATTTTGTGTCGAAGGATGTAAGTAATCTATTTCGTAAGAGCGGAAGTTCTAGAACATTCTGGGACATAATTGCATGAAAAAAGGCACCCAAAATGTACTGTACGTACTGTTCCATATATTTGTGAACACTATATACAAACTTATGACACCAAGATGTATCGTAGAAATTCGTGAAATCGCCTTTGAGGTTACTCAGGCTTTGAAAGATTGTCAGACAACAAAGGGGACACATCACTGACAAGAGTGATGTCGCGCTTGTGTGTCACGCATTCGATGGTCTTTTTATTATTATAATAATATAGATGAAATCCTGTGTTCAGTCTTTCAAATGTAAATGTGATTCTGCGCTGCTCAGACGGGAAATTTTTTTCTTAAATTCTTCACGAACCTCATTGCGAAGCTGTTTTTTGATTTTGTTGAGGTCTGGCTGTCGAGGTGAATCAGGCTTTTTGAAATTACTTCGCACAGACGACTTGAGATCACGGTATTTTGAAATCTCGTTGTTTATAATTCTGAACTCATCATCCGTGACTTTGTTGTCATCAAAAGCTTTCGAAACAAGGCCGGAAATTGAGTCACGCTTCGCGACCGCAAGTGTGTGAATCTTTTCGTGTTTTGATATTTTGGATTCAAGTTTTTTGGTAGCAGCCGTCATACCCGCAGTATTCCGTGTGAAGCCTCACGGGTCGTGAATTTCAACGGTGCCTCTGCATCCTCCGGATGCACCACTGATCTCGTCAAAATGTCTGCAAGAGTTTTGTAGTTGTAGTTCCCCTCCTGAATTCTTCTGCCATGACGAATTCCCTCGATATTGTTCACTTTATAACCGACTAAACCGGCTTGTTTCAAATTATGCCACGAATTGTAAATTGAGCAAGAGAGAAGGCTCACAAAGCGTGGTTTCGGGATGGGGGAGTCAAAGTAAACAGTGCATTGGCTCGAATGCGCGGCAATTGAAAGCACAACCATTTTGTAATAATAAAAATTATTATTCCTCGCAAAGCGAGGTTTATAATTCTGTCCCCCAAGCCGGCTCACACGAGAGCAATTCTCGTGTGGCCTTTACGGTCATATTTATTTATTTAATAATTATTGTTTGTTTGTGGAGTTGGGGGATGACATGATGTCACACGGCGCACTCGTGGCCTAATGGCTTAAGGCGCTAACTTTTAAATCTGATCTTCGGGATTGAGGGCGTGAGTTCAAATCCTAAAGGTTCCTTTTTTAAAAATTTTTTATTATTTAGGTTCGAATCCGGGCCGTTCTTTTTTCTTTTTCCCTTTTCTTTGTTTGATAACATTGACTTCGACGTAATCTGTGTAGACGTAACTGTAGAAACAGGAGCTGCAAGAAGTACTCCAAGTTTGTTTATCGATCGAATTATCGACCGAATTTATATGGGAAGTGACTTTGTTGGACGTTAATAGTGCAGAGAATTTGGAACAAAAAAAACCCCGGCTTTATTAAATCCGGTATCAACAACAGGAACATGAATGATGACTCAAGAATTTCTCAAAGTACGATCAACATTGTACATTTACCGGTTTGACATCTGAGAACACGGCTTCAATTCGATTCAATATGCTTCACAGACTTCACAGTAAAAAATTATATTCGCGGCTTATTCACGGCGTTGAAAAAAGGAAATATGTTTTCAAATGTTTCCTTAACAAGAAAAGGAAATGTTCTTTGCATGAAATAATTATAATTGATGCGAATCTGTAGTCGGAAATTCAGGACATATTCTAAGTGGTGTCATGCAAGTTACTCGTCCACGGGCAGTCGGCAGTCGTTCGTCGAGAAAACAAGACCGTCAACAGTATAAAAGGGCAGATGTCGGGAGACCAGCGAGCTCCAGTCGATCTAAAGCCTGGTTATCACCCTCACACCCCAACAATAATTCATCCCCATCACAGATTCGCGAGGACCCATGCGAGTCACGTATTACTAGTTATCTATATACCGCGCCTGAATAAATTCAAATGGCTTTCAGTTTCACACCCGCGCAAATCAAAGCCACAAAGGATGCGAAGGCTTCTGAATGGGCCAAGTTCAAAAAGCGTTTCCCTGGAGCGGACACTTCACAATTCAGAACGGAAGCAGACTTTGATGAAAAGGGAAAAGCCTGGGCTGGTGTTGTTTACATCACAGGCGACAAGACAAAGGAAGTCTTTGATGAACGAGGCGTACCACTTCCCAGTGTTTACATGACCGAAGCAATGGAAAAAGCTCTGGGCCTCAAAACACGTTTCCCGCTTGCTCTGATCGTCAACCTGGCGGTAAAACACCCCATCCCTGCCGTGCACTTCTCTGAAAACCTGCAGAGCGTTGGAGGTGTCTTGGCGAAACAAAAAATCTGGGTCACGCCAACCTCCTTTTTCAACACAGACTTCAGAAACATCTTAACACAAACCAAAATCGAGTTCATCTCGGGACACGAGGCAAACAAATGGCTGACAGGTTCAAACATTTGTTACTGGCAACAACAGCTCTCCTTTGCATTGTGGTGTGCAACAACAGGCTGTGGTGTGTCCCGCCGCCTCTCTCCTCCGCAGAGGCTCAATGGGGTTTTAGGAGAAATCCGCTGAACGTGGTGTTTGCAGGCGCAAGTAACTGGCGGATCAACGAAGCGGCGAGCCTCTGCCAGATTTGTGTCGTTTTCTTGTACATCTTTGTCGTTTTCTTGTACATTGGACGATTTCTCAGCCCTCACTAAATTTGACAGCTTGAAACTTGGCAAAAATCAGCGCTAGGTATGTTGCTACAGTTAGCGATCGTTATTTTTAAGACGAGGTTTCATATTTACTAAAAAAAAGCCACAATGTTGGTCTCCGAATTGATCGCGAAGCCCCTCCTGAAACCCGTGGGGGGGTGGTCTTGCAAGTGTGTTATTCTTTGGAAACAATGGCAGAAGAGCTTGACTTTTCGCTCCAAGAGATGTCTCTTGACGGTAAATGTTCTTCTTGTATTTCGTGTTTTTGGTCTTAAATTCCTGCTGGTTGCATTTCGTTTAATTTTAGCGTTTAGTTTAACTTAAGAGGCTGTCTCTGTAAGATCCTCATAACCAATTTGGGACACATAACAGATTTCCTTGAAACTTTGCATGCGAGTAACACCTAATGTGGTTAGTTTCAAAATGCATTTCGTTTTGGCTCTAACTTTATTTTGACGGATTTACAAGGGGGGTCCCGTGGGGGTCCGAAATGGTGATTTTTTGGTCTTCAAATTTCCATTTTTTCATAATTTTAACATCCTCTCACTTCCCTTGAAATTCATTGCCAGACATCATCTTGCCGTGTGGTGGTAGGTATATGATCTGTTAATACTATGGTATAATTAAAGTTTCCGTAACATCATTTCAACTAGTTAAATTTTAACTTTTATGGTACCTTCATTGACAGCTTATACGAAAAGGTTAAAAGTGGGTGTACAAAAAATCATATAACTCAAAAGTTAGACTTTGCACAGATGTTTCGTTGCATTTGTGGAGAGATAAAGACTTGATCTTCAATGCTATTAAATAAAATTTTACGGCCAGCAGGTATTATCGCCTAGAGGTCATTGTGAACTGTATCAGTATTTCAAAATTTTCTAATTAATCGGCGAAAAGAAGGTCAAACATACGCGTGAAATTTTGATCCAAATAATGTTCTTTTCCATCATAATCACGTATGAATAGTTTCTAAACACGTTTTACTGCTAAACAAGACAAAACAAGGTATAGATGGTATATTGTAACAAATTTAGACAGTCAAACAAATCTGAAGAAACTTACCCTTGATGACCTTGAAATTGACAACTCGCATGTTGGCATATTTGCCTAAGTATGTATAGCAGATTTCGCAGACAGTTTCGTTGAGATTAGATTACAGTTATAATTGTTGTTACAATTAGATCTATAATGATTAAAATTCACATAAAAATTGAAGCAATTACCTTTGTGATTGAGAATCACACTGTTATTCAACAAGGTAACCGCTGACCAGTTAAACACCGACAATGTTCCCGAGACTAGGCTTGTCAATTGTAAAGATGATATCAATGGCCATTGCTGTCACCAGGTGTTGTAATCTGTGACATGGCGAGGTGGATACAGAAACTTTACGGTTGCAATGTACAGATGGGAAGTAAGAGGAATTCTCAATTAGGGGGGAGGGGGGCGAGTAATTGAATAATAAAGTGACCAAATTACCCCCAAATAATAACATGTACCTTTACTATAAGCCCTGCTCATATTTATGTACAGAAGGATTCTTTGGTTTTGGTTCACGAGAAGAATATTATAGGAACTAATTATGCGTTTCAAAAATGATTTGGTTACATTTTTAAAAGTGTTTGGGCTTATATTCATTAGGGGAGGGATCTGAAGGTTTTTCCATTGTAGTTCTGATTTGGGGCGATTATTTTCGGTAGGGGCGCTTATTTTCGGTAGGGGGTGCTTATTTTCGGGATGGGTGGGGCTTACTATCGGTATATCACGGATCTGTGATGTGCCGCATTTAAAATCATAAAATGCCTGCCAAAAATGCCTCAGATTATTCGAGAAAAGGTATACAGGCCAAAATGGCTAAATCACCAATTAGACACCACAATGTTATCATGTCTCCCCATCACTGTTTCCTACCGAAAATAAGCGCCCCAAATCAGAATTAACTACAATGGAAAAACCCTCAGATCCCTCCCCCAACGAATATAAGCCCAAACACTTAAAAAAAAATCATCCGGCCTTCAAAATGTAACCAAATCATTTTTGAAACGCATAATTCGTTCCTATAATATTCTTCTCATGAAGCAAAACCAAAAAATCCTTCTGTACATAAATATGAGCAGGGCTTATAGTAAAGGTATATGTTATTATTTGGGGGTTAATTTTGGTCACTTTATTATTCAATTACTCGCCACCCCTCCCCCTCCCCCCTTTGGGAATTCCTCTTACTTCCCATCTGAACATTGCAACCGTAAAGTTTCTGTATCCACCTCGCCATGTCACAGATTACAACACCTGGTGACAGCAATGGCCATTGATATCATCTTTACAATCGACAAGCCTAGTAAACTAGACATTCCACGGGATTCCCCGCAGGTATCATTTCTCGGAAACATTGTCGGTGTTTAGGTCAGCGGTTACCTTGTTGAATAACAGTGTGATTCTTGTCACGGCAAGTAGGAATTAACGTCCCTTGTGCGAAGAATGTTCACGCAATCACAAAGGTAATTGCTTCAATTTTTATGTGAATTTTAATCATTATAGATCTAATTGTAACAGCAATTATAACTGTAATCTAATCTCAAGGAAACTGTCTGCGAAATCAGCTATACATACTTAGGCAAATATGCCAACATGCGAGTTGTCGATTTCAAGGTCATCAAGGGTAAGTTTCTTCAGATTTGTTTGACTGTCTAAATTTGTTACAATATACCATCTATACCTTGTTTTGTCTCGTTTTTGGATTACTGTTTTCCCCCATCGAATAAGTAAGCTAAACTATCTGTATATCAAGAAATTTGATCGGCTGTTTAGTGGAGTAAATTTGACAGCTACTTGTGTTTTGAGCATCAATATGCATAAATAATGAGGTCATTTTATGATTTTTTCCAGCTTTATTTGGATGAGTATTGTTAAAGTAAAGCAGTAAAACGTGTTTAGAAACTATTCATACGTGATTATGACGGAAAAGAACATTATTTGGATCAAAATTTCACGCGTATGTTTGACCTTCTTTTCGCCGATTAATTAGAAAATTTTGAAATACTGATAGTTCACAATGACCTTTAGGCGGTAATACCTGCTGGCCGGAAAATTTTGTTTAATAGCATTGAAGATCAAGTCTTTATCTCTCCACAAATGCAACAAAACATCTGTGCAAAGTCTAACTTTTGAGTTATATGATTTTTTGTACACCCACTTTTAACCTTTTCGGATAAGCTGTCAATGGAGGTAACATAAAAGTTAAAATTTAACTAGTTGAAATGATGTTACGGAAACTTTAATAATACCATAGTATTGACAGATCATATACCTACCACCACACGGCAGGATGATGTCTTGCAATGAATTTCAAGGGAAGTGAGAGGATGTTAAAATTATGAAAAAATGGCAATTTGAAGACCAAAAAATCACCATTTCGGACCCCCACGGGACCCCCCTTGTAAATCCGTCAAAATAAAACTAGAGCCAAAACGAAATGCATTTTGAAACTAGCCACATTAGGCGTTACTCGCATGCAAAGTTTCAAGGAAATCTGTTATGTGGCCCAAATTGGTATGAGGATCTTACAGAGACAGCCTCTTAATAAGCTTACAGCTTTTGGTTTGAATCGCAAGTTTTGCACTCGACGTTTTAAACACGTAGAGATTAATAAAACACATTTCATAGCCGGAAAACTAAGCTTACTTGTTCTCTTTTCTTTTGGGACATAATTAATAGGTTGTTGAGAGTTTCAGTCGCCGGGGAATCCTTTGCTTCCTGAATTTCTTGATCGCCACATGGCGGGTCTCGAGAATGTTGAATTTTGTAGATCAATCCATCAGAACACAACAAAACATATTCAGATTTCCATGCATCTAAAGTTTTAGTTCTCTACTTGTACATCGCATATAAACTTCTGAACAGATTCTGATGCAACCACAATTTTACTGACATACGGCAGTTATACATACACCACCGTACCCCCGGTGAGGAACACTGATAAAAAGTTGCCTCCCCCGGATGGTGGCCATATTGGGTGTGGTATCCGGCAGAGGCTCCCGCCGTCGCTCTCTCCGGGTTTCTCGCGCCTGCACTCACTTCGTTCAGCTGATTCTCCCATGAGCCTCTGCGGAGGAGAGAGTCCCGCCGCCTCCTCTTCGAGAAAGACACAGACCACGAGCTCCACCTCACCCCGCAGATTCGGGCTTTCTATCTGTTCCATCTTTATTTCACCGCTAGACGCATACTATATGAGATGGGCGGAATCCAAAGCGTGTCAGCCCTGCTGGGCGACCCCACATTTTCCCAGACAAACAACAATTACGACCCTCCATCGTACCGCAGGCTTTGTGCCGATTATGGAATTGATCCACAAAGTGATTTTCGCTTCAAACACGGCACAAACCACAGACTTGGGAAAGTGTTCATATTTGTGTCATATGTCGGTGCTGAACCCACAGAGTACCCTTACCCGGGCAGCACAAAGTTCAGTGATGATGGCGGCAGCGGTGAAAAGGGTAATCTCACTTATTTTGTCAGAAATGATGATGGCACAGAAAGGCAGTTTGACTTCTTCGTGCCCAACGCTTCACACGGGCTCACACAGGTGGGGCTCGCGCGTTTGAACCAGTCAATCGAGGCATTCGTTTACTGTGTTCGCGGGTCGCAAATCAACGTTCGCAGCAGCATTCTCGGAAGCACATGGAGCGCGAAAGAAGCCCAACGCGAGTTTCTTGTATTGATTGAGGACGCAATCCGCCAGCCGGACATAAGCAAAAGCGTCCAGCACTACCAGCTTGCCATCGACAATGCAAAGGTTCGGCTCGACCTCGCAATATCTCCCGGAACCTGGCTCATACCATCGGAACTTGTCATAAACACGGGGAGCGCTGTTGGCTACAACAACCAGCGCGGCGCCTGGGATGAAGCTCGGGGTGAACAACAATGTGAACACAAGCACAAAAAAGTGGGCGTCCGCACATGGAAGGAGGGCTTTTGAAAACAAACCGACCAAACAGCCACCCCTCAAATCCAATACACAAAGCAGTTGTTGCTGCCCAGTCCGGAAAGAAAACAAAAAGTGCGTCACAAAGCGGAAGCACAGAAGACAGCACGAGTGAAAAGGAAGACACCACTCCTTCGACTGACACTTCACACGACATGAATAAAATCTGGCTCATAGTTGGTTTGGGTTTGGCCGCTTTTGCAGTTAGTCGCGCTTGGTAACGCGCTCGATGAGAAACGCGGCAACCGCAAGTATCAGAAGCCAAGCGTTTTTACCGAGAAAGGAGATGACCTGTCCGGTCGTGCGAAACACAAAGCTCGCGACGGAGCCAAGGAGACCCGGCAAAATGGAGCCAAGGTTTTTCCCCAGCTCTTTCAAACCTTTGCTAAGTTTTTCCCCCATTGCCAACCCCATCGGCAGCAGACTTCAGACCAATTGAAAGAGTGCTAAAGATGGCGCCAATCGTTGTGTCAACGGCAATGAGAACAGCAGTCACGGTGAAGCTGTACTTTTTGAAGATAGCTTTTACTTTTTCTCTTAATCTTTCTCTCAGTGGTAGCTGTTCGATTCATCTTTCTCTTTCATTTTCTATTTCATTCCCTTGTTGATCCAGAACCTCAATGTTTTCGCGGGCTTGTTGTCTTTCAGCTTGTGGTCTATTTTCGTTATTTGCCATCTCTTCTAATTGTTGTCTTCCTTGCCTTTGTTCTTTGTGTTGTTGAAACTCTTGTAAAGTTGGTATGCCTGGAATTTGTATGGTTTCTCGTAGCGTTTGCTTTTCAACTTCACTTATTCGTTCATTA
The DNA here is from genome assembly GCA_029204205.1 of Desmophyllum pertusum. Taxonomy (NCBI): domain Eukaryota; kingdom Metazoa; phylum Cnidaria; class Anthozoa; order Scleractinia; family Caryophylliidae; genus Desmophyllum; species Desmophyllum pertusum. The sequence continues at coordinate 699,568 of MU825904.1, forward strand.
ATTTGTCCTATTTGTTCTCGCTCCTTTTTAGCACAGAGTGGAACGAAGTGTAACTCTGGGGTATTGGAATGGTTTAGGGAGATGATCGTCACTATGTATCTATGGTGTAAACTAATCGATAATCAATCGATATTGATTAATCAAGCCGTGAATTGGTTCGAGTTTGCGGGAGTTTCGAGAAATCGAGAGTAAGATTATAGGGTTTGAGTGAAGCAAATGCAAGGGAAACGGCTTTTGGTTCGAGTTATCGGGAGGTTTGACAAACAGGGTTCGAGAAATCGAAGTTTCACTGTATTTTACGCACTGACTGCACTGATTACAATCTTGTGGAATGTAAACAAACTTTAACGCGCGTGTTCGTGGACTTTTTTGCTGGTTTAAGTTTTATTTAAAGGTAAATTGCTTTTCGTGAAAGAAGAAATTATTCTTTTCTTTTAATCTTTTAGGTTCTATGAGTGAAATGGACTATGCATTGAAAACGTTTTTCGAAGGAAAGCTGCTTGTATTGTCAGCCTTCACTGCGTAATTTTAAAATATGCAAATTCAGAAACTACCGTTGTCAAATTTCGCGTTATTTTCGATCATCCGAGTATCGCAAATCTCTCTTGTCTTGACAGGGAAAACTTCTAAGATAACGCATGTCTAAAGACACGGGGTTGGAAAACCAAGCAAAGTTTACTTTTTTAAAACATGAATCATGTGAGGGAAAGTTTCCAATTTGATTGTGTCACGTAACATTCTGCCTGTCACGCATTGAACATTTGCAAGTCTATTCATGCCCAGTGAATAAAAACTCTTTTATAGCTCTACATGTATGAACTAATAAGTGGAATAATTTCCTCGTAATATTTTTTCTGAAGAACTAGGTAGCTATTAAAGTTTCTTTTCTAACGGTGAGACATCCAGATGAGAGTGAGCTGGCGGCGTGAAGTCTTTGCGGTATACCTTTATAATGACGAATTTCTTTTTTTCCAAGCGCAATGCTTTTAAAGGATTTTCTGTTTCCCGACGTGAAATTATTACTTCACAGGATTCTGTACTGTACCTTTGTTGACAAGCGGCAAGCAAATTCAAGGGTCGAGTTATCGGAGGTTCGGTAAAACCGAAGGTTCGAGAAATCGAAGTTCCATACGCACTGATTACAATCTTGTGAATGTAAACAAAGCGCTGACGAAACCTTTCGCGCACGTACATTCGCAGACTTTTTCATAATGACGAATTTCTTTTTTTCCAAGCGCGATGCTTTTAAAGGAAGCTAAAGGAATTTTCTGTTTCCCGACGTGAAATTATTACTTCACAGGATTCTGTACCTTTGTTGACAAGCGGCAAGCAAATACAAGGGTCGAGTTAACAGGAGGTTCGAGAAACTGAGGGTTCGAGAAAGCACTGATTACAATCTTGTGAAATGTAAACAAACCGCTGATGAAACCTTTCGCGCGCGTGTTCGCTGACTTTTTGTTGCTTGTTTAAGTTTTATTTAAAGGTAAATTGCTTTTCGTGAAAGAAGAAAGTATTATTTTCTTTTAATCTTTGGGGTTCTATGAGTGAAATAGACTATGCATTGAAAACGGTTTTGAATTTGTACGGTCTTCACTGCGTAATTTTAAAATATGCAAATTATGTAACTACCGTAGTCAAATTTCGTGTCATTTTCGATCATCCGGATATTGCAAATCTTTCTTGCCTTGACACGGAAAACTTCGAAGATAACACGTCTAAAGACACGGAGTTGGAAAACCAAGCAAAGTTTACTTTTTTAAAACATGAGTCATGCGAGCGAAAGTTTCCAATTTGATTGTGTCGCGTAACATTATGTCTGTCACGCATTGAACATTTGCAAGTCTATTCGTGCCCAGTGAATGAAAACTCTTTTATAGCGCTGAACTAATAAGTGGAATAATTTCTTCGTAATATTTTTCTTAAGAACTGAGAGTGAGCTGGCGGCGTGAAGTCTTTGCGGTATAAATGACTGTTTCCCGACGTGAAATTATTACTTCACAGGATTCTGTACCTTTGTTGACAAGTGGTAAACAAATAATTTCTGAACATTCAGAACCGAGTGTTTTGATAATAAATCACGAAACAGAACCGGTTAAAAGAAAACCATTACTTTGATATCATTAATTTTATTATTGTCATGAAGTGGGACATATAGAATTTTAACAGATTTTAAAAGTATACTACACAACTTTCCATTACCTTGAAAAAAACCCGAGATTGCACAAATCGGTACTTGATAACCGGGACTTGATTCCACACTGCAGAGTGATGCAGGACTGCGGATAAGTTTTCTTGAAAACGTGTGAAACCCGGGTGAAAACATTCAAAGACATTTTGCTCAGTGCTCGGCTACCAAGAAGGCACACGTGCTTTCCATTGTTGATTAGACTAGCAAATGATGTTGAAACGAATCCCGGACCTGTCTTTTATATGGACTCGTCAAAATCAGCTGAAGGTATAATAAGTCCTTCCATGTCAGTGTTAACATTGAGATTATCGCAACTGGGATTAAGAGCTGTCGATGTTGGCGGAGGAGTTGACTGTTTTTTTCAGAAGTGTCTCTGATCAGTTATTTGGTACTGCAGCTTACCATTTACAAGTACGAGCAGTAGGTATCGAGCATCTAAGAGAACATCCTGAACGGTTTATTGAAAGCAATGTTGAACATTCTTGGTTGCAATATTTAAATACCATGTCAAGACAAGGAACTTGGTGTGATAATCTTATTATACAGGCAGTGGCAAATGCATTGAACTGTACAATTCATATAACAGAAACCGCTGAAAACTTTGCAGTGAATACTGTTATACATCCTGTTAACCAAGTTAACTGTTAGAATAAATTAACTTATCTTGATCAAAATAACTGCTCTACTCAATACAAACACTACATAACTGTACATTACATTTTTGTACTATTGTATAATATTATAGTGGCATTTATTATTTTATCGACAAGGCATCCATGTAATATGCAGTCCTGAGTGAAAAATATATTTTTGTTTTCATGTTCATATCTGTCAGTCTTTTATTATTTCTTTGTCTGGAATGAAAATATACTGCTAAAATTCAAAGTTATACATACATACACATTGTAATAACTACATGTAACTGTGCTCCGTTGCAAATCCGTGAATTTGACTGCCTTTGCCATTATCACTGTTCACTATTTAACAATTACACAGCAAGCTCGAGGTTTCTACTGGCTGATAGTTTGCAAGAACAAGCCCTGAATCAACTATCAAAGTCTATAGAAACCTAGACCGAGCCATCTAATCATCGGTTTTAGCATAACCCACTGACTGATCTATCAAACAAAAAATTACTTTTATTTAAGTTTCATACAGTTGTGCAATGATGCATGCTAAATCAATTGTGCGCACTCTGAAAAACTGGCACTGGTGCCATCTACCAATCACGAGACTGCCCTGTGTAGCTAATGAGATTGCATGTTTACCTGATTGCCATTATTTTAGTCAGTTATGCTAATCACCAATATTAAGCACTCACACCCATATGCATGTTGTAATAATTCAGGATTTTAACAGTACCATCCCCTTTCATTTATGTTGGGAAAATTTCTCACTCTCTTCCAAATATTTCATATTGATGGTGAGCAAAATATTAAAAATGGAATATTGGCAATATTTTCCCAAGATTAGCCAAAGTCGTACGAAGATACAAATGTACTATGGAATGCTGTTCTGTATTGATAAAAAAAAACTATTGAATACCCCCTTACCATAGGATAATGCAATTTGATTGGTTCCCTAGGTACTTATGGTCTCAGTTAGTGAGTCAACTAAATTTTTCTCTTCGTTACTTGCTAACCCAGCAAAAGAGAGGAGATTCAAACAGCAACACAACTAGCTGGTATAACAGAGAATCTACCTATATCATTATTTTCAATCATATTCAGTCCATATCTCACCCACCACTTTAGGTTGGGATGGAATGAAGTAAGGGCTGACAGCTGGTGTTCATTACACTCTGTGCTGCCCTTGGGATCTCTGAGTTTATGTTTCGCTCCGCCAAAGCTCTTGTTGAACTGTCTTTAGAAATATCTTTTGAAATTTTTTGTTCATCACCAATAAATATTTTCCTTTCTGCCACTTTTTTTTGCAGTTCGGTTAATAAAGTCTCTCTTTGTGTGGCAAGGGTTGTTTCAAAACTATTTATGAAATTACCAAGTGTTTTTTTGTCTACTTTAAAAACTTCAATTTCTCCACCTCGTGGTCCTTTCGCAATGATTCTGCGACAAGCGTTTATAGTCAAATCAAGGCTTTCATTATAGTTTGGATAATAGTATTTGATCTTTCTTTGTGCCTCTTCTAACTGAAATTCCCTTGTCAAATTACCCTGACCCTCGATGTAAGAGGTTTCTTCAGTGCGTGGGCCGCGCTCATGAGGTCTATTCATTGTGGTGGTTCTCAACGGAATTTGTTCGCTTGAAGGTCTGCGAGATGATGAAGCCTCTGGCTCAAAGGGCCCCGTCGTGTCACCATCATCATCATCACCATCGTCGGTGTGTGGAATGAAGGGATCTCTTTCGTCAAATCCGCCTTCTGCCATCTTGCTTTTGCTTGTTGCGCAGCAACAAAATACTTTGTATTTGATTGATATATTAAACGTTTTTTCAAATCTTAAAATAACATGGCAACTGAGTGAAAGATTCAGGCCGACTTTTGAGAAGAAAACAATGAACGTGCTTAAGGTGGCTGAACACAGTTTTCAAGTACCAAAGCCTTATTTACAATTATTTTCAAACCGTTTATGTCAGGTTGCTCGAAATTGGCAAGGATCATGTCTAACCACAGACGTTTATATTTTGGCATTTTCAGCCCAGCTATGTGCCGTTGCCATGGTAAACAGTACTGATAAAAACAAAGATTTAATTTTTGTTTTTGGTAATTTATAGAAAATTCAGTCGTTAGATTGTTTTCATCATTTGCCTGCAATGAACTCACAAAAGATCTCTCGTGTTAACTCTGGTCTAATAAAATTTTAACATAAGGATTTTTTGTATTTCGCTGTTTAACACATTCTGGATTATTTAAAATTCCCTCTGTTAAACATTAGAATTTTTGTGGTAAGCGACTTACTCTGTTTCTGAAGTATTTTCCTGCCAAATTTCTTCAAATTCTAACGACTGGTTCGTTAGAAATCGGCTTGTTTCCGAAGTCAGGAGTCGTAATTATTCGGTCTCAATTTTTTGATCAACAGCGCATGCGCAACATTTGGGTTCGTTCGATCGATATCCATGGTTCGATCTTTGAAAATAATAACATCAATCACGAGCACACGTGTAATGAATTTCTCCTTTTCTTATTGCAATCGCCCTTTGAAATGGTTAAGAATTTGATGCAGGACAACTGGATCAACAGTACCTCGTACACAACGGCGAACAGGCGAGCCACCTGGTGAGGTTGCCGGATTCGCAAGAATGGCAAGAAGGCCGTGTTCGCCGTGCTTCACAAACAGTTGTTGAAGGTGTTGGTAACCGAGGCCTGAGTCTGCGAGTTTCTTTGCTAATCCCTTCTTAATTACACCAGTGTTGGATGAATTACATAGCGTTCCTTGGAAGGATTGTTGGAGGGCAAAACTGTGATCAAGATAGTTCATTTGTTTGACTGCAGATTCAATCGTCGTTGTTCTGCTCTTGTTGACAATCTCGCACACAGTGGCGCCAAGAGGAGAATCAAAAAGTATTTGATTCAAAGCTTTCACGTCTTCAAGTGTATCGTGCCCTGCAAAATTCTTCTTGAAAAGGATTCTGTACACAGCTGCTTGGTTAGTCTTCACAAACGATCCTTCCTCTGTTTTCAACGCTTCGCATTTTTCCTGGATTAGCTTTCGAATGAAGGCAAGGCTGTCTGCAAAATGAATGTTTAGTTCTTTCATTTTAGCAATAAGCTGCGGAGAATAGTTCAGCAATGTTCGAAGGAAGACAGGAGTGTCAAATGAGGATGAATTGTGGCCGATAAGGATGACTTTAGCATCATTATTCTGGATCTTAGACGCTGCAATGAAATTCACAAAAGACTCGAGACATCTGGCTTGAGAAACAGTCTCCAAATATTTTCTGCCACGGTGAAGAATTTTCTTGCCGCCGATTGATGTTTGAAATTTATTTACTCTTGATGCGTGGAAAGAAATGTCTTTCTTTGGAAGGACAAACCTCGAAAACGCAAGTCCTAGTTCAGTCTGAGCCGCTAATTGAATGATTTCAGCTTCCTTTCCTCCACAACTTGTCTCCGTATCAAATGAAATTATCACGAACATTTTTCTGCTCAGATCATCTGCATGGCATGCGATAAACTTCTTTTGGGGTCGATTCGTAAAAATAGGGACCTCTTTCTCGAAGTCCTTTAATTTTTCCTTTGTGACGATGGCTCTTTCAAGGAGTTGTGGATCCAGTGTTAATGCGACACTGCTTTGGTAAGTCACTCCCTCTTTGTTGACATCTGATTTATTTCTGGCTTTTTTTTTTATGCTGTTTTGCCTATGTTCTTTCTTGAATTTGACGGACGATTTTTGCTTCTTTTCAGCTTCCCTTTCTTTGTCCATCGATGAAATGCTTTTCTCCGTGATATTTCCTGGCTCTACATTTAGACAGCAAAGGGTATCAAGTAAATATTGTTTACCCAAGTTTGTTTGCGCAACGGCGGAAGCAACTCTTTGGTCAGAACTCTCGCTGCCACCGTAAGGAGCTTTTGAACCAACAGTACTGTGCCAACTTTCATTAATTTGCGAAGAAGCATTTGCAACCAATTTGTTAATGACAAGGTCACTTGCATATACACCGAACAAATCGGTTAAAACCGTTTTTAAACTTTCACCCTGTAGATCCTTTCCATTTAGTAAATCTTTGTGATGATACTGATCAGGATTCTTTGCATATTGACACCAATTTAGTTTGTGGTCCTAGCATTGCTGGTGATCACCGAATGCATGAGGAACAATTGCCTTCATTGTAACTTTCAAGCCTTCAGGATCTCCCTTGTTTTGACTTAGGCAATAGCTAAAGCACTTGCGAAAGTAATCAATAACCTTCTGTGAAAGTGGTGACTCTCCTGGCTGATTTTCTCTCTCGGAACTAATTTTGTTCAAGTGACCGACAATTGTTCTTGTTGCATGACTTGCATCGGACCACTTTTCGACTGTGTACTCTACTTCTTCTCGAATTTTTGCAATTGTTGCACTGTCATCATCGCCTATGAACACTGAGTACTTTACTCCATTTTTGGGTGCTTGCTGAAAAAGCCTCACACCTACAGATGCTTCCATTGACTTTGAGGACCCTGCATGGTTTTTGCGGCAATCATAATAACCAGCTTCCTTGCCTTTTGATTTGGCTGCTTCGCACACTCTGCAAAATTTGTTTGCACAGGCATGGTCTAGGACTTTCTTAGTCTGAGACTCCATGATAGCTCCGTGTCCAGTAAGAGAATTGTTTCCCCTGCCCCTTTCAACCAATGCATGTCGTATGATACAGACAATGGTACAAGACCACCGTTATCTGGAATTTTGCCGTTACTTTCTGCAGCACAAATTTCATCTTCTAAAACCATTTGACATGAGTTAGAAGCAACTTCTTCTATTGCCTTTCCGACTTCTCTCTCCCTCTTTTTGTAGGAACTTTTGTTGAGTGTTGGTACATTGAGGGTTGAAAGAAAACTGTTCATGTGAGTGTAACCGATACCATTGTCAATAGCACCAAGTGCGATTCTTGTATTGATATCATAGGCTTTTGGCCCTCGCTTGCCATATCTGTGTTGTCCACTGGTAACTACATTGTTATGTTTGCCACATTCTTGGCAAACAATTGAAATAATGCTTGCACTTCCTTCCTTTATTTCTTGCACAGCATGTGAGAGAGAAAGAGGTCCTAGAAATTAAAAATATAAGTTGATATCTAGTTTCCCATAATGATTACCAGATCACAGAACCAAGCTCTTTTTGCTTGACTTATAAGCATATTTTTATCTACAAAAGCTTGAGTTCAGTGACCAAAATTTTGAAAAATCATAAAAGTAATAATTATTATTATTACAGTTGAATCTTGCTATCTCAAACTCAGTTATCTTGAACACCCCGCTATCTCGAACTCAAACCCATTCCCCTTGCCCATGTTTTTCAGTCATTTACTATCAGCTATCTCAAGCTCCTCGCTATCTCAAACTGTTTTATGTTCCCCTTGAGAGTTCGAGATAGTAGGATTCAACAGTACTGTATTGCTTCAAAAGAAAAGATGTTTCTTTGTTTATAATTCTAGGGATTCTGGTTTCAGTTTATATACTACAGGGGTAAATCCTAAAACAAAACTGAGGAAGGTTTTTAAATAAAATCGAATTATTACGACAAAATACTGGAAATTTGCTGATATTAAATAAAACCGTCTTCAATTTTTGTTTAGGATGTACCCCTGTAGTATATAAATAGTTTATTTAAATTCTGTATTTGATTTACAATAATTACAGTGGAACCCCGCTTTACGGACACTCGTTTTAAATACGGACACCCGCTTATTACGGACAGTTTTGTTTGTCCCGACAACACATATTTTCTCTTATATCAGCCCGCTTAAGAGAGTATTTCTACTAAAATCAGACAGTGCGGCAAAGCTGAAAAAATAGAATTCGCTATCCTTTTGCATACAGGTAGTCCATAGTAAGAGTACAAACGCTATGTAGTTTTTTCTTGAAATATTTCTATATTTCTGGGAAAAACCGAATTTTCGATGTCACCTCCAGACTCGATTCAGCGAGTCCAAACTGGGTTGAAAATCGACCATTTTCACTCGGCGCTCCTGACGAAACTATCCACCATATAGAAAATTTAACACTTCCAACGTATTGCATGACTTTTCATTGTCTAGAGAACACAATTTCAGAAGTATAGGATTTTTTTCTAATTATTGAACGGTACACAAAACCAGAGTATCCTCCAATGTTATGATAGTCTGTTGGTCAAAAGAATTGCCATTTTAACCATGTGCCATATCTCAGAATCCCATAAAATTAAGGATTTAAACTGTGGAAAGAAAGATCTTCCAATATATATAAAGTTTAGTTTGGGCAAATGATTTCCCACTTCTCAAAAAATTCTTCAAAATAGTACACAGAAGGCGTGAAATCAAATCACGCCAGTTGTCGAATGCGTGACCAAACGTAAACTACCGTATGTGTGAATAAAATTACTTCAATTCGAAATACCAGCATTACCTAAGTATTAAACGACGTAAATATGCTCACCTTTAGGCCTTTCCAGATTGTGCTCCCAAAAAGCTAAAAAAGTGCTCCCAAAAATGCCCAAAAGATGCTTAAAAAGTGCTCCAAAATCAAAATAGTGCTCAAAAGTTGCGCCAAAAATTAAAAAAGTGCTACCGAATATTTTTAATTATTTGAAAGAAAAGATGCTTTCCAATTTAGATTTGCAACTAAAAGGCAAGTTTCCATTGAATACAAGTCAATAATTGCACAAATAACGAATAATACTTTTATTAAATAAATGCGTTAGAGTAGTTTCCATAAACCTGTGAAACACACTTTAGCATATAACAACTTACTATTATAAATGCTTTTGTTCTCTTTTGTGTTTTCTTACCTTCGACACTAATATTTCACGGGTTTATGGAAACCACTCTAAAACAATGTTCATTTATATAATACCATATCTGCTTTTCTGGCTAACATTACTAGAATTCATTCTAGAAAATGAGTAAAGCCTAAGACATTATATAAAGAATCAACTAATCCATCAATTAGCTAGTTAAATAGAATAAATTCATTTTGAAAACATAAAATAAAATAAATATTAATAAAAAAATAAATATTGAATGTTTGTTTTTTACTTAATCAAAGCTATCAAAACTTGACAACAAAACTTAACTATATCAATCTCCACCTCAAACTTGATAACAGAACTTAACTATAACAATCTCCTAAAGAGAAAATGATTACAAAAGATGTAAAACAGGAAAACATGGTTTCCAATGTGCAAGCAATATAGTGCTGACAAAGTAGTAAAAATGTTAGTAGCTAATAAGAACTCATTTAGAGCTTTCTCTGGTTATTATTGTATCTGACCATCACAGATGCCTCTATGTAGTTCTCTAGCGCTGCCTCTTGTTGTGCTGACAGTGTAGCGAGAAGGCTAAAAACCCTTTCAGCACTTGCAGAGCTTGGCTGGACAAGTAACACCTTTCTGACCAATGCGGTCCAGTGTGGAAGAGTGTCTTGATGTGCTGCCCACCATGTAAGCTTCTCCTCTTCATTATTACAAACAAGACCATCCGCAGCAGCAATATATAGTGGCAGCTCTGTTGCTAATGCAGCAACCATGGCATCATTTACGAATGGAAAGTTCTTCAACTCTTCCAGAGAACGAGCATCTGGTCTTAGCGCAGTAACTTGGACCGGACAACAGAAACGTGCTGCCTTGAAAGCACAGACATTTGAGATGAACTGGATATTAAACTTCTCTCGAAAGAAGTTCAATCCAGGTCGAACACATGCCTTAGCCTCAGTGATCAAACGATTCTGCAGGGCAGCATTACCCCCAGCAATCTCTCTAGCAATGGCTTCAAGGCAGGGAAAGTGGCCTACCGCAACTGCATGCTGGACAGCTGATAATCGCTCAAAACATGTGAAAATCAGTGGCCCATCTCCTTTGAGGTAATAGGTGGCAGTTACAAAATGGACACCAGCATCCACTAGAACTGCAAGTTCTAACTTAAGTAGCTGTAATTCCTGTGGACGTTCGAAAATGTCCAGGAGATGCTGGCGAGTCTGCGGTGAGAGATTGTCATTCTCTTGTAAGAAGGGGGCCACATCGCCAAAGTAATCTGATACTTGCTTCAGCACTTCCCACTTGCTCCACCAGCGCGTGTTACTGTGGGAGGACATCGACTTCCCATTTTTCTGTTTCCAGAGAAGTTTCGCATTGTAGCTGTGGGCAAATAAATTCACCCAGTGGTGGAAGAATACATCCAGAACCTTGAACACAAAGTTGGAACCCACATTATTGATAGTATGGGAGAAGCAAGTGATATCCATAATCGTTGGATAAAAGAATAACAGTTGCTTTATGGCATTGCCATTTACTGAGGCGCCATCTCTCATTGCAGCCAAAATCATATCTGGCTTGAAACTGTTATTAACAGCCATACATGTCATCAGTCTCTGGGCCAACTCGTTACCCTTGAGAGGCTTAGCAAGAACCTCTAGCCGCAAAAGGCGCTGGGTTGGTCTGAAATCTTGCTGAACATACCGAACCACAATAGCAAGGGCTTCCCCTAGTCGTGCTGTACCATCAAATATGATGGAGGCTTCTGTAACAACGTTGAGCTCGGCTTTCAACTTCTCTTTCTCCTTATCTAAGACAGCAGGTATAAGGTCATTCATGTGACTACTTGAAATTAACCTTTGTCCATACTTTTCTAAGAGGGGGCGCAAAATGTCAACTTTCGAAATAGGTATTCCTGCCAAAAGGAGAGTTTCCACTACCTCAAAACGTAAGAGTCTCAGGTTGGCCGGCAATGTAGTACCACTTGCATTTTCTTGCTTGTCTTGCCTCTGCAAGCACTGGAAAATGGTCTGACTCTCTTTTCTATCTGCAGTGATTCTTGCAATTCCAGCCAGATGCTTCTTCGACTTCATATGTCTGTCAACTGAGCTCTTCTTCTGGGCGAGTATCTTGTGACAAGCATTGCATTTCAACTGTCCACGGATGCACTCTAAATGTTGACCAGGGTGGTCTTGAATCCTGTCCCAAACCGACGTTTTACTGTTGAGATTCTTGTGCTCACGACTCGCTTTATATTTCCTATCATTGACTATAATCTTTCGCTTTCGGGAAATGGACGCTTTTGCCGGTTCTGATAATGAAGCGCCTCTACTTATGGCAGTTTCTATGGGATTTTCTTCGATTTCTTCGCCACTCGACGAAGCGTCCGCCATTTTGATCTGGGCAGACAGATATTCTACATAAGGCATTAGATTAGTTATTAACTAGTTCCACAGCCCACAGGCTACCCAATATTTGTAGTTACCGACGTACCACAGGAATGGATACCCAATCAAATGTCGAAATCACCAGTTTTAGCCTAGTTGAGATATTATTTGTAGTCAAGGGAACTTGAAATTGCTATATAAAACAAAAAATCCAGTAATTTGCTTCAAATAAGCTAGAAATTGGCTTGTTTACCAAAAAAGTTGTCAGAAGATGCTCTTTGGCCAAAAAAGTGCTCTCTGATCATAGTGATCAAAATAGTGCTCCCAAAGCCAAATTGCGCTAAAAAAGTGCCGAGCACAATCTGGAAAGGCCTACTCACCTTTGCTCGGTTGTAATATCCTGATTGTTGCAGAATGTTTCTTTCCTGACATTTGTTCAATGGCATTCCTTAAGGTTTGAGTGACGAGTACGCATCAGAATTTGAAGATGAACGCAAAACGGCTCAATAGTATACTATCAAGTTCCTTTTCACATGTATATTTGTGCTACTCAGGTTTTTCAATAGAATTGTTTAGCCAGCTTCCAGGCAGTATCCACCAAAACAACAGTCATTAAGCCACTTCGAGTATCCGTCAAAAAAAAAAACCGAAAGCGGGTAATTTGCATATTGGCTGGCACAAGTGTGACGTGACAACTTTTTGTTGCATGTCGAGGATCGGATTACATGTAAGCTATTTTTAAAAACTTTGCGCTTTTGTCGGAAACAAAAAAACGTTTAGCGATCAAAGTATTTTGTTTTCGTACGAACACAAAGGTAAAACTTATGTTTTGTTACCTCCTCGGTAATATTGATAATAAATTTCATTATGATGTTCATTTTTTCTGCATGATACTAACTCGATTTACAAAATTAAATTAACGAAATGTTTACCAAAAAGTAACAAGGTTTTTTCCCACGGAAAATGTATATGAATCACCCGATTGACGTGGAGTTCATTCAGATGATGGGTTGAACTATTGGCGAAAACATGGACGTTTCTTGTTCTTTAAGTCAATAGTTGGCAGCCCTTGTTCACTTGATCGACGAGACAAAAATAGATTAATTGATGAAGTTCCTTTACTGTCCTGCGATAAAGATATAAAGAGCCATAAGTCTGTTTGATCTTTTGCTGGTGTAGAAAGCGAGAAGGAACTTATTTTTGCTCGAGCAGGTATTTTCACCGCGCAGCCAAAGGATTTTCACGGTAGGGTGAGAGGCGCGACACGTGTTTCCTGCCCCCATCCACACGTACAAAAAATGTGGTCATGCATGCATTCAGTCAATATACAAATTACGCATCTTTTCAACAAGCTCGAAACGAGTAACGGCATGGAGAACTTTCAAACCTTCAAACTGGATACTCGAAGCCGGAGGTGGCTTGTGGCTGTGATTTTAGCGGTACTAGATATCGAAGAACACAAGCAGCACAAATTGAATATACACATATGATATGTAGAGGAAATTCGTTGTGTTGATCCGATGGTGCGTATGTGTCGTATGCCCGGGTCGGAACGCCTTTGGAAAATTGTCAAGAAAAAGAACATTCTACAACGGTCAGGATATCATAATCGAGCAAAGGTGAGCATATGTACGTTGTTTAATACTTAGCTGGAATGCTGGAATTTCGAATTGAAGTAATTTTATTCACACGTACGGTAGTTTACGTTTGGTCACGCATTCGACAACTGGCGTGATTTCACGCCTTCTGTGTACTATTTTGAAGAATTTTTTGAGAAGTGGGAAATCATTTGCCCAAACTAAACTTTATATATTGGAAGATCTTTCTTTCCACAGTTTAAATCCTTAATTTTATGGGATTCTGAGATATGGCACATGGTTAAAATGGCAATTCTTTTGACCAACCGACTATCATAACATTGGAGGATACTCTGGTTTTGTGTACCATTCAATAATTAGAAAAATCCTATACTTCTGAAATTGTGTTCTCTAGACAATGAAAAGTCATGCAATACGTTGGTACTATTAAATATTCTATAGGGTAGATAGTTTTGTCAGGAGCGCCGAGTGAAAATGGTCGATTTTCAACCCAGTTTGGACTCACTGAATCGAGTCTGGAGGCGAAATCGAAAATTTCGTTTTTCTCGGAAATACAAACAGATTTCAAGAAAAAACTACATAGCGTTTGTGTTCTTACTAAGGACTACCTATATGCAAAAGGATAGCGAATTTGAGTTTTTAAGCTTTGCTGCAGAAATTCGATTTTGTCTGATAATTGTGGAAATCTTCTCTTAATACAGACGCCAAATCAATAAAAACAGAAAACCTCTGAGCCACCAAAAAGTTACAAAACTGAAGTCAAAATACAGACTAATAATGGATTACAATGTAGCTAAATCATGCTTTGTACAACCGGGCCCAAGTGAATAACTGCTATGTAATAATCAATAAAGTTATTATTATTATTATTATTATTATTACAAGTGGAACCGGAATAAAAGCAATATATAATTTAATTGTCATAATGGAAAAATGGTAAATATGATACCACCTACTGCCCTTAATTTTAGTTTTAGTGGGGTTTAGAAATTGCGAAAATCGTGCAAATTTGTTAGTAAAATATCAGCCCTCAGTCGGCCCTCAGTCTTTTCTGTATGGACCTCGTTGCTCTCGATCTGTCAGGCTGTCAAGCTTGGTTAATAATAAGACATATGTATTATCAGATACAAAACCAATTGACAGTGTTCTTTGTATAGCACAAACCAACAAAAAGAAATGCACCCTCAGACAACAACCCTGAGTTTAAATTGTGTATATCAAAAACCCCAGTAATGCAATTTGTAAAATTCATAGTCAGAGCAATATGTAAATAGCTCAGAATAGTGGATTCAAAAGCCTCATGAAGGTAAATGAGAGCTTACATGTAGTTTATATCAATGAACCAATGGTTTACATGAAGCGACTCAGCAACTTACATGTGTCTATCAGTATCAGTGAATATGAATTATGGTGGTCAAAAATTCCTGGAACAAAAAATATACTAAAGAACACCAGTGAAAGTCACTCAAATGTTAAACTCTGAAAATATGGTAGCAGTATTAGAAGGAACAGAAACCCAACACTGTTTTAAAAATTATCATGTTGTGACTATACAATACAATACAATACAAAGCCTTTATTTCAACACGATAAGTATAAAAGCTACAAGCTTATGGGGTCGTGCATCTAAAAGACTATAATTTATTTTTTACATTACAAATTTTTTGTTTTCCTTTCTCTTGAATTTAATGTCATTAGTTAGTACTGTCATTAAGTACCATGCTCTAAAACAAAATAAAAGACAAAAGGAAATAAATATCAAACAAAAATAAATTTAAACCAAAATTGTACATGATTTGAAACATAAATTTGGAATGGTCTGAATTTTAACAGGCCATGAATTGACGTAAGAGTGACAGACTGGTGTGAATCAGACCAAAAGTATATGCATTTTCCAACAAAGGCTTGACTTTTCATACCATGCTCGATTACACATGCATGTACATGTATATTTATTAAAGGGGCAAAATACACTAACAGCATGTGCTAACATTTAACATTTTAAACATTCAATATTAAAATCACACTGTTTAGGATCAGATTCAATGAAATCTAAATACAGCAGACAACCACCACATTTCAAAATCTTTCTTCAAATATTTATTTGGTCCTTTTTTTTCTGGCCACAATTTTTTTTAGTGTCATGATTAACTGCAACACCATCAATCAAGTGTCACCCTCTGAATTAGTAAAACAAACAATTTTATATATTATATAGATTATAAATTATTTCAAACCAATATCAATTTAATTTATTCTCCGGACATCACCAGTGCTGCCTGATATTACAATGGTTTTGAAGTACAAATCTGAAGAGAAAACAAAGCAGAGAATGTAATTAACCATCAGGTCAGCTGGAGGAGAAAGGGGTTAAGTGGTAGACCAGTATACTGGTACCCAGTATTAACCCACCTCAGAAGAGAACATATAATTAATTATTATTATGCTCTAGATCAAGGATAATTATTGAAAGGGATTTTCAACTTTTAAATAGATATCTATTTACTATGCTTTATTCTTTTATATACACCTAAAAAGGTTTGAGACGCAACTCCCTTCTCCCATTTCCCCCAAAAGAAGCCCACCAAAAAATAACAGATATTTAGTCCACGTACAGCTTATATAATATATAATAACTTTACAGTACACTCCCCTAAATGATGAATATAGCTCTGAAGACTTCAAAGTGAATTTTATGGGTGTATGTAAAACCAAAAAGACACCCGAAACACCCCAGAACACTCCGAAAACACCCAAAAATTACAAATACGAAGAAAATTAAAAATATGAAAAAAGGAAATGAAAATAAATAAGATATTATATGGCTGAAGTGGTCCAAAAGGGGAAATGGAACATGGGCAGTGGTCTGAAATTTGCATTTAGTATATTTTTGGTGGCGGAAGATGCGGTGGCCTAATGGAGTAATGGTTAGCATGCTGGACTCAGGACTGAGTGGTCTGGGTTTGAGCCCTGGCTGGGGTCAATGTGTTGTGTTCTTGGGAAAGATACTTTACTCTCAGTGCCTCTCTCCACCCAGGAGTATAAATGAGTACCGGCGACAAAATGCTCCAGGGTGGACTAACTTGTGATGGACTATCATCCCGACCAAGGGGGTTAAGGAATACTCCTAGTTGCTTCATGCTACAGAAACTGGGATTAAGGCTCCGGCTCCGGCAGTTGTGGGCCACTACGCTCATGAAGACTTTACCTTTTTATATGTTTGGTGTTCCTGTTAATGAGATAATAAAATTGCATGCGTTTAAACACGGAGCGAGCCTATCAGTCGAGGCTGTGGAGTTCAGCCTGCCAATCACAGTGGTCTGATTTGATTGGTTAATTCACCCAGGTATAATTATGTGCAATTATTCAGTATTGTCCAAGTTGTTTGCACAATCACAAAGCTTGTAATTCTGAATAATTTTGCAAATCCCGTCAGTCATCTTCACGAGACTCGTTCAAGTTCTCGACAAACTCAGATAAATGGAAACAGGTGGCTCTTTGATCGCAGGCTTGAGCTTTGCAGCAATTTTAGCTAGCCGCAAAATTTGGACTGTACTGTACATGTCGAAATGGGCGAAGGGAATTCATTGTTTGCATTCAGTTCCTCCAAACAGTGAATAGATATATTTGTTTTGCGCTCAATATTTATTATAGCTTGTTGTGTTTGACATAAATCAATTAGTTGTTTGGATAAACCAACCCCAACTTTTCTCGACCGTTGTTGTGCGACGTTTTAGCTTTCCCCACATGCCATTAATGATAAAAATAGCCAACAAAGTGCTTCAGACGGGGCGTGTCCTTTCCTTTTATAGGCTCGCTCCGTGTTTAAAAGATATACGGTATCCCTTCAATTTATGTTCTTCACTCTCACCTGTAAAATCCACTGTCTACTGACTACAATCAATATGTTTATTATAAGACCATGACCTCCATCTATGAAAAAGATGAAACAGAAAACAAATTATAAATACTACATTGTGCATGGGAAATTCCTTAGTACTCCTATCATCCTGAGTCTCCTACGCAGCCGTTATTTGTGTCGTCACGCAGCGCTTCTCCCCACTAACGGCTGCTCAAACCTGGACCACATTCCTTTCCTTTTGTTTTGACCGCAGCAACTTTGACACCTATCGGCAAAAACGTGACTGTTACCGTTTGCCGAAAATCTTTTTCAACATTATTTTTTAATATCATTCATTTGTCTTCAGTTAAACGATGTTTTATTTTGATGTCTGGTCTGCGTCAAATTTAAAAGGTGGCATATTGGCGTCCGCTTGACGTTTCCGACGCTAAGGTCACGATAAGACACAATCTATTATTGGTGTATTGGCGCGAGCAAGTTCCGAAAAATGGCACTGCAAGTCAGCAACTGTGATTGGCTTAAATCGGGAAAGGAATGTGATTCGGATTTGAGCAGACGTTAGTGGGGAGAAGAGTTGCATGATGACACAAATAACGGGGCTGCATAGGAGACTACTATCATCCCAATATCATCTAAATATTTATCATCTAAATATACCTGATTAAATAGATCAGCTACATTTTGACTTCCAACTTTCATTTTACTGAAAACAATTTTCAGTTGATAACAAAATAAACTTAAGTTAAACTTAATTATTGCCAATTCTTTTTTATAATATTATACACTGCACCAAAGCGTCTGTATTTTATATCGTTTGTGATCAGAAAACTGAAGTTGTGTGACGCGTGACAAAAAGTGAAAAGTACAATGTTTACAAACGCTTCACTCTTCTGATTGGCGTTAAAACCTCAAATTGTAATATATATAGTCTATTTTAATACACAACAGCTCTTCTGTCCAAAATTGAAATTAAAACAAACCGCAAAATATTTTTCATAACAATTGAAGGGCCACAATTTTTTGTGATGATTTATAGCAAACAAACATTATATTTAAATGTTGTTCAGCACCCAGATTTGACAGCATAGAAACATAAAATCGCCGGCCTTCATTCAAACGCAGCAATTCCACTTTCCCTCGGAAAGTTTATTTTAATTTCCCAGGACAAGAAACAATATGGCAAGCAAAACATCGTATCGAAAAGAGAAGAGAAAACAATTCACTAGACACCTTTCCAGTATTTCAGTGAAAGCTGGAAGATTTCGTACTATTTTAGCCTAAAGAAGCAGCTTGTGAAAATCGTTTGTTTGTTTACTGCAGAGCTCAGCTTTTGGGACTGGGAATTTTAATTCAAAGATGCACAATTTGCAGTGACGATTTAATATTACTATAATTTGCAAGCAATACTGACACTATAAGCATAGAAACATAAAATCGCCTACATTCAAATGGAGAAATTCAATTTCCCTTGGTACGTGTAAACTTATTTTAATTTCCAAGGACGAGAAACATGGCAAGCGAAATATCGTATTGAAAAGTGAAGAGAAAAACAAATAATAATTCACTAGACACCGTTCCAGTATTTCAGTGCAGTCGGAAAGCCGTTAGATTTCGTACTATTTTAGCCTAAAAAAAGCTTTTGAAAATCGTTTGTTTGCTTACCGAGCTCAGCTTAGGGACTGAGAATTTCAATTCAAAGAGGCAGAGCTTATTCCTTCTAGTTTCATTTCAACACATAGCTGATTGCATCGGATGTAAACAACAGATGATCAGTGTTAATTTACCAACGAAGGTGTTAAAAGCTTGGTCTATTCTAGTAGAAAAAAACTAACCGAAGGTATCTCTTGTCATAGAACATGTAAAGGTAAAGTAAAGGTAAGTTTTATTAATAAGCTTATAATTAAGCTTATAATATTTAGCAAAGCGCTCACATGCACTGCGAGCTGCTTCACGAGTGGAACGGTGCTTACATAATAACTTAGCTTACTTACTTGATGGTGCTGTTATGGCGTCATGTGATGTTATGACCACTTGAATCCACACTTTTTCTCCTGTCCGAAGGACTTTACTCTCTCTTTAACAGTAAAACGAAGTTTAAATATTTTTTAAGTCCACAAGACAGACGTCCACAAAAACGTTTTGTAGACGAACCTCGCGAGTAGTTGACGTGAGTCACATGACGACCGGCGTAAGCCGCAGAAAATGGCCCGAGAGCACAGTCTCGCCCCAATCCTCTCTCCTCCCCAGGCCCCAAGGAACTGCTAAATTACATCCCTGAGCCCTACGACGGAAATTTAATTTTGCAAAACAGACAAGCGAACTGGAAAGAGGATGCTCTAAAACCTCTCATAAATTTCTCTTTTTGGTTTTAAATTAATAAGTGGCTGATTTAGCGCCAATAACCAACTTTTCATGCGCTGCTCATGCGCTGCTCTTCCCTGATATTTAAAAGAAAAAATAATAATCGCCCTTTTGATAAACCTTACATCAATATCTACAACTGACAGGAATAAGGCGCTGTTTTATTGAGCATAATGTACTTTTAAAGCAATTTAAAATATTCAAAGCAATCTGGTCACGTGACTGATGACGTCACGTATGAAACGTGTTCAAAAATGTGTTCTTCACATAAACATCTATCCACATGTAGATTTTGGTTGCTATACACCTTATGCTTTATGAGATATCGCAGAACAAAATTTCCACATATTTTTGCACCCGTGTATAGCCCCCTTAAATTTAAAATGCCAGATGTCACCTGGCCATTTCAAAATGCCCCATTTCAATATCTTGCTATCTAGATTGATTGCTTTTCAATTGATAGCGGCCTGTTCTCACAGTAAACAAAAACGCATTTTCGGACGTGGTCACGTGACTAATGACGTCATCACACTAAGTTTGATATGAGAGTTATTTTATGGTAAGTGTTATTACCTTGTGGTGTTTCACCCTTCTGGGCCTCAAATTGACAAAGTTATTTGTCATTGAAAAATTTCCAGTTGCAAAGGACTCTGGGAAGGTTCTTATTATAATTATATATTGCTTTTATAATTATCATCATTAATTAGCACTCAATGACTGCACTTTCTGCAATATCCATTATGCTCCTGAACCATGTGAAGTATTTCAACAATGATGTTATCCTAGCCGGTGGAATATTTATAAAAGCTTATAAATATAGGCTCTGGTTCAGGCATGATGTGAGTAATCTACAGTAATAAAAAAGTCAACCATGGTGTGTATTTACATGTACGTACATGTAAAAAAACGTACTCATGACTGGAATACATGAGTCTAATTGACTATTATTTTTTTTAAACATATTTACCAGATTTGCAATATTCACAGCATTTCAATGACTGTTGCAATAAACCGACATCAATTATTCTGACACCAGACAGTTCTATTGGCTGGCAATTCTTGACAGGCTAGTAAATAATGCAAAAAAAAAATGTGATTCCAAGAAACAAACAAATAGATAAATAAATAAATGAACTAATAAATAAATTCAAACCAGCTCTATCTTAAAGTATAGCCTTACCAATTCTGGCTGGATTCTCTCTCGAAGAACATGTGGCTCGGGTAAGATCGGCACAGGCTGGTTTTCCTCCTCGTCTACAAACAGGCGGCGTTTACAAGTTTCAGCTCTGGCAGCTTGAGTTTTGAGTTTTCCCTTCGCAGCTTTCGATGACCTCGCGCGTAAGAAGGGAGGCTTTGTGACTTTTTTTAGCGTGCTTTCATCGCTGTCATCTTTTCCACAGAGAGCAGTGGGACTAAATGCCAACGAGAGTAGAAAGCCAGCAACAGGCACACCAAAGAACTTATAATAATTATTGTTTTTACGGCCCTCAGTTTGGCAACTTTTGGTCATGCAATGCTCGTGATTTGCGTTGTCTAGATCATAAGAAAAGATGCAACTGGTTGCTTCATCTGGCCATGTTTTGGCAAAACACCAGACAGAAGTTTTCAATTTCGGTAAATTTACCCAGTTTTGCATGAAACAGGAGTTTAAACCCTGTTTCGCCACGCGACGGAAACAAGAATTTTTTTTTCGCCGCTATGTTTGTTTTCAAGTTTCAAAACCCACGCCGTCATGTGGAATACCGCTGACCCCCGGAGAAACTGTGTTCGGCCACCTTAAGGCCAACAGGGTCAAGCATCGAGTAACACACAACCCAAATAGAGCGTCACCGGGAGAAACAATATAAATTGCGGTGCCCAAACTAGAGGATGGGGTGGTTCTCTTTCCGTGCTCCCTGGCTGTTGTGTTTAATCTGATCGTGAGCGGCCACGCCAACAACTACCTGGTGAACAAAGTGTCCAGGGCGCTTATCTCATGGCTGGTGGTCAGGTTCGCTGGCGAGATACTACAAGACACAACCGGGTTTGACATCTATAAACTTTTCGAGGACTTATTCGACTCGGAAAAGTTCTTCAACCCTGACATAACTTCGGTAAAGGTCAACATAAACGGCGTGCCAAACAAATTGCACAGTCAGGGTATGGAGATGCGCAACAGGTGGGAGGAGGTTCTCCGGCACTTTGTTAAGTGCGGTGCGCTTGGCTACAACGACAGCATGGACGCCACGAAGTTCTACACGGATAAATTTGGAATGTTCGTCGATCTTCGCACCATGAGTGACGACAAACTGCACGGGAGTGGTCTCAGGCTGTTGAACACCAAGGATGGTGTGCAGCTCGAAATTGAGAGAACAGGGACTGTCTCTGGAACTGTGAAATGCCATATCTTCATCATCAGCGACGCGCAGTTCAATATTATGAATAATGAACTTGATGCCATAGAATATTAGGCTATATGGACCCCCAAAAGATACCTTTTGATGCTCTTATCGTTGGACCGACAAACTCTGGCAAAATGCAGTATCTTATTAACCAGCTGCATGGCCCTTTCCGTGGAAAGTTTGACTACATTGTTTTGATATGCTCTACCTTCGCTCACAACAAGACCTTTGATGGCTTTGTGGACAACAAGCCTCACATCTGTGATCGACTGTCAGCAGCATGAGGTTGAGTCATGGCTAAAGCTGGCCAGTTTTGTTTTTGAAGGCACGAACACACTCATAATTCTGGACGACTGCGCCGCGTCGAAAGATGTGAAACGGCATACTAGCCAGCTGGTCTCCCTTGGTTTTAGCGTGCACCATTCTGGTATTAGCGTGTGGGTGCTAACCCAACATCTTACCGCCATAAGTAAACCATTTTGAGATCATGTAGCAGTGATCATTCTTTTCTACACCCCCTCGGGCAAGGCAATGAAAACCATATTTGAAGATTACGCCGGAGAGCTTGGTTAGGCTCTAGAGCTCTTTGCCAAACGTAGCACTGGAAATTCACACGCTTACTATGTTGGGCTAAGCTGTCAGACGTAGGGGGTAGTCCTTCACTCTTCTTGTTTCCTTGGCAGAACAGTTGATATCGTAACTCGTCTGCTGTCTGTGTAATATTCAAAGAGATGTACAGGCTGCAAATGAATGCTTCACAGGCGTCTAACGTTTCTTTGTTTGGTACAGGTTCTCTGCCGAGTTGTGCCAGGTTACGTTGATGTAGAGGGCTGTTGTGAAGAACTTTCCATGCTTTCTGCTTCCCTACACCAGATATAGCACTTGTTGTATCACAGCCAGTCATAGCATGAAATGCAGGAAGTGCAGTGCAAATTGAATCACCGAGCTTACTTGACAATGAATGAATTGGGATGAACCTGGTTCGATCCTTAACTCCAGTGCGGAACCACAACTCTTTGCAGCCAAGCTCTTTGTAGTGCGCGATGGATAGTATGGCAACATCTGTGTCTGGAGAATGAATAACGATTCTCTGATGGGTACTTGAAGCATGGTTAACGTGAAGCAAGATTCTAGTATCTGCCTCTTCATGGTCGCTCAACAGTGGGGTGACGATATCCACATGGCCATGACTAATTAATACTGCCCTTTCTCTTTCCTTGAAGCCACCCGCAAGAACAAGGTGTTTTTCTTGATCAAGACTTTCCTTTGCAATTGTACACCGAGTTTCAGATAAGAATGCACACAGATTCTCCTTATTTCTGGGTTTTGCAATGTACTTCTGCCACAGCTTGGGGACTGGTGTAGCCTGACTGTAGATCCTCTCTTCCAGCGCTCTGGATTCTCCCCTCTTTTCTCGCTCCCCTCCCTTTATGGACACTTCCAGGTACTGGTCAAACACTACGTCAACCCGCTGACATCCATCTCTGTTAAGTAAACCAGCAATCACACCATAGTATGATTTGGCCATTTCTCCAAACGTCTTGGTTCCAGCAGATTTTAACATCTGAACAAGGGCCATGCCATCTAAGATTGTAGTGGTTGGCATAGGAGGAGTCGGTAGTCTCAGCTGTACATTAGCATCCTCTTCTAAAATTGACAATAAGACGCTCTTTGTGGTCTTTCTCAGACTACCGTCGGGATGAAACAGAGAAACAGGGACAGCTGAAAGCTCATAGCTCAATATCTCGTTGAAATTGACCTCTCTCTTCATTGCCACGACCAACAGTCTCTGGAAAAGATCTCGATCTTCGCCAATGGTGGTAAACTTGCCATCTGAATCCTTGGCTTTCAACTTTTTTGTTGTGCTGCTGAAGGTCTTTATATTCAGCCGGGTGATGGGCTCCCAGAATTGCATCCCATTGGTGTGAAGCCTTTTATCAATAAATTCTTCCATGAGCTGGATGCCCTTGTCCGTGGCTTTTACGAGCCATTCAGTGATTTATTTGGGAAGAACCACTCCTGTCGCAATATTGACAAGTGGTGACGTACTATCCTGTAGGGAGAATGGGTCGGTCATCAGCCCCGATGTAAAGCAGGAGACTATGAAGCGGTTTTTATGTCAAAATTAACTTGCCAATTTTCTTCTTTCTTCTGTCAAAAATATTGTACGAACAACGTCGACTTTGTACGAACAACGTCGACTTTGTACGAACAACGTAGACTTTGTACGAACAACGTCGACTTTGTTGCAAATGACGACGATTTGACCACGAAGATACGAGAAATTATCGATTGACCAGCGGGGAAGACCGCTAATATAAGTCATCGAGGACGCAAAACCAAAATGGCGACTCAAGATCAAAGAGGTGGCTACTTAAAAGAACACATTGCTCGATCTATAAGGGAGGTTGTGAGTATGCTACATGCTGGAAATTTGCGGAACGATGAACTCGACTATCTCTATTTTAAAATTGACAGGATAGAGCACATTTTTGGCTCTGTGTTTACAGGTTGTGGATATCGAATGCAGTGTCTTTCAGCATGTAAGGAATGCTAAGGAACTTATAGCACATGAGTTTGACCGGGTTTCTAATACAGACGATCAAGCATACTGTACGGAGAAGGTATACAGCGGAAATCGAGGACGGTCACGATACGATGTACAAGAGGCACAACTACAGTTTTTCGTAGGATTCGGTTTCAAAGTCCCAGATATGGCGAAAATGTTGGCAGTCAGTCAGGCCACTGTAAACAGAAGATTGTGTGACTATGGAATTTCGCTGTCTACAAAGTTTTGCCAAATGTCTGACTCTGAACTAGATGAAGTTATAAAGAATGTAAAAGAACATTTTTCATGCAGTGGATATCGTGTTACTCTTGGAATACTGCGTTCAATGGGGTACCATGTTCAGGAGTTGCGTGTAAGAGAGTCTTTGCGAAGAGTTGATATAGAAGGGGTGCTCATGAGATCTCTTCAGCTTCAAATAATTCATCGTAGAAAGTACACTGTGTACGGACCAAACGCGTTATGGCATGTTGACACCAATCATAAACTAATCAGGTACGATATGTTGTTGAGAAGACCTTTTCATATTAAGACGCAGGTGTGTATATTCCAAAATTCCAAAATGGCGGCTGTCTGAGATGATCTGGGTCGAGTTGCATGAAAACGAGGCATCGAGGGCCAATGCTCCAACGTTTACAAATGGTAATCGTTCGCGATACACGCTGTCATGCCTCAAAATTGCTGCGTTCCAGAGTGTAAAAAGAAGTTTTACGTCGAAAATGGTTTAAAGATTTCTTTCCACAGATTTCCTGAAGAAAGAGAGTTATTTATGAAATGGATCGTCGCTATTCGAAGAGATGTAGGCGAGCTTTTCCAAGTGACAGCGCACACGAGAGTTTGTTCTAGACATTTCAAGTCATCAGATTATGTCCCTTCATTTGCGGGTCGTAAAAGGAGTTTAAAAACTACAGCAGTGCCGTCTGTATTTCCTTGGAAGAATGGATCCCCGGTTAAACAGAAGACACCAACAAGAAGAAGTCCAATTAAGAGGAAACACGCCACAGAAACGACAACCGCGAACGCAGATGTATCCACGTGCGAAGTATTTGTAGAAGCGCAGGAAACTCAGTTTCTCTCATCAACCAGCGTAAATTCGGAAAACACTACAGTAGACCAATCAGCCGATGAATTACAAAGTATAATTCGTGAAATTAAAATCGAAAATGAACGACTACGTGAAGAAATCCACCAAGTGACAGCTTTAAAAGAAGAGTTAAAGTCAGAAGTAGAGGAATTGGCACATCGCATCAGTGTATTGAATGCAAAAGTGTTCACTGTAGACAGATTTGAGTCAGATAAGGATGTATCTTTTTATACAGGATTTCCTAACAGAATTGTGTTTGAAAGTGTTTTCGAATTTTTGGACCCTGGAAAGAAGGGAGAAAACATAAGTTACTGGCATTCAGATGACTCAGCAGCCACAGTTAATCAGAGGTGTGATGAGGATGCCCCCAAGCAAGGAAGATCTAGACATTTAAACCCAAAGGAAGAATTTTTTTTTAACCCTTTGTAGACTAAGACAAGGGTTTAAAGAGGAACATTTGAGCCATCTGTATGCTATTTTACAGACAACTGTCAGTCGAATAATAATTTCATGGATAAATTTTATGTTTTTGAAATTTTGCACGATTCCAGTGTGGCCATCCAGGACCAAAGTTGACCAACACATGCCCGCTGACTTCAAAGACAAATATCCATCTACCAGGGTCATCATTGACTGTACAGAGATCCGCTGTCAGATGCCTAAGAGTCTCCGTCTAAACAGTGAACTTTTCAGTTCATATAAAAATCACACCACACTGAAAGGATTGGTTGGCATCTCACCTGGGGGTGCTATAACTTTTATTAGCCAGCTTTATACTGGCCGCATCTCTGACCGCGAGATTGTAACAAGGTCAGGATTTCTAAATTTGCCATTTGACCGGGGAGATGCTGTCATGGCAGATAAGGGGTTTACTGTGGAGGATCTTCTCCCCCTTGGGGTCTCCCTGAATATACCACCTTTTTTGGGAAATAAGGGACAAATGAGCCCAGAGGAAGTGGTCGAGACACAGTCAATTGCCTCCCTTCGTATTCATGTGGAAAGGGGGATAAACAAAATAAAAAATTTCCACATATGGGACAGTGTAGTACCATTCACCCTATTTGGGGTTGTAAACCAAATGTGGTCAGTGTGTGCTATGCTATGTAATTTTCAAAACAGTATCATTAGTGCATAGCTTTTGAAACCCCAAAATCAAACCTTGGGTCTTGAGTTAAACCTTGTTTTATAACTTTTGAGTCTCAATGCAGATGGGAATCCCATTGTGACGACAGTAACAGGGCTCACTGTACTTTCCTATAACCAAATGTTATATATTTGGTATTTATTAAAATCAAAATTTTCCCTGTTTTGAGCTTGTCAACAACTCTTTGGAGTTGTAGGGTTAAACTATGTGCTTTTGATACTGTTTAAAAGACCCTGACTGTTTTCAAGGTCTTTCCGTCTACATATAGTAGCATATACATGTACTAACTATTTTCCTTATAAGGGAGAAACACCTCCCCTTACTTAGTGCCAAACAGAAAAAAAAACTAATTTATTATGAAACTATTTCAGAAAGCAAAAAATAATATCAATAAACTCTCACTTTTGCAATGAGGTGAATATTAATAATATTTACTTATTTTTATTTATTTATTCCAAATTACTAACACAAGATGTTCATGGACAGAATAATATTTAGAGCAGACAAAAAAATTTAAACCAAAGAAATCAAAATTTGATTAATGAACACCTTATAAATTTACTGGTTTGTTGACCCTGTTATCACAACATAGAGTGATTTTATTGAACCCGTGAAACAACATCTCACAGTTAGTGCTAAATAGTCAAAGCTATAAGAAAGAAAACAATAAGAATTGTCAGTACTGTAGTATCTAATAGTGTAGCAACTATTTCACGGGTTAAATAATATTCTAATAATTATTTATTATTTTAGTTTGTTACTGAGCAGCAACTGGAAGGAAGTATTTAAAATAATAGTCACATAGTTTCTCGCAGAGAGTATCCCAGTGATCTTGATCAAACTTGATCCTCTCCACACTAAGTCCTTTGCTTGTATAAACAATAAAGTCACACCACTGGGCACCTGTTAGTCCCATGAGTCCTTGCACTTGGTCATAATAGACATGTCCTCTTTTTAATGAGGGCTTCCCATCTTTCTTCTCCATAAAGAAGCCAGGGTCATCGCAAGCATCAATGGGTGTAACATTGAATTTTGAATATGGGCATTTCACTTCCCCAATTCCAAAGCTGTCTTTGCAACTCAAGTCAATAACTTTTGCATCAGGTGAACAACCTAAAATTGGAATTTTAGGTGATACAAATAGGCTACTTTTTAACACTTTAACAGGCTTTCCCATTTTTTGCATATATTTCTCGTATTCTTTCAATGCCACTGGTTCATACTTTTTGCCATGTTCCATTGCAGCCGTTGTGATTTTCTTTTGAGCCAATAGATCTCCAACAAACTTCTCATGGTTCCTTTGCCTTCTTGAAATTTTTCCAAAGTTGGATGCTGTAAATCGCAGTTTTCGTTCTCTCATCCACTCCTCGCATTCGGCCTGTTCTCTAGTTTTCTCTTCTAGTTTGTTAGCTTCAATGACATTGACACTTAGGCTCTTAAGCAATTCCTTTTCTTTATCATTGAGAGTATCTAGTGAAATTAAAGATCCATTGCAATCATCCAAAGGAAAAGAAGGGTAAGGTGGGAACTCAGTTGCTGTGCAATGATCAGCCGCTTGAAATCCATCAAATGAACTCATGAAGGAGAAATTGGACTCCGTAAAGGTAAGCTGGTATGATCCGAATGATCCAACTGGGAAATGTCCAAAGCGAGTGTCTACCGCAGGCAAAGTGTCTAGACTGGTAATATCTACAACCTGAGTTAGACCTATTTTTGAGCTATGTTGCTCAAGAGATTCAATTAAGTTCTGAAGTTTTTTGTTTGTGTCGCTATCTCCTTTCCTTGCTTCAGCTAAAAGGCAGGTGACCCCAGTCTTCTTGGATTTATCAACATTATTTCCAGGATTGGAAATGACTACTTCCATGACAGGTTGGGAACGGATCCCATCAAGTCTTGACTTGTGCCAACTCTGCAGAGCGGAAGTGCATGCTGTGGTCGGGTTTTCGTCTTCCTCGTCTTTTAAGTCCCGAACATCTTTGCAGTCATACAAAGAGTATTTGCAAACCTTCATCATCAATGCCAGGATATGGTTACAGAAGCCTGACTTCCCAGCAGCACAACTTGGCCCACAGTAGGCATATTCTACCTCTCCAGAAACAATACAGAGCGCAAGTTTCAAGTTATGCGGCTCATCACGGACTCTGAAACTGTGGAAGCACTTGGAGCGATAATAAAAATACCTTTGATCTTGTTGAGTCTGGATGTCATGAAGATATTCATTGGCTAGAAAAGCCTTGGCTTTTCGAAGTCCTGTAGGCAACGAATGATGTTTGCTGTTTAGATGCTTTTTCCCTGAATTGGAAATATGTCTATCCATTTCTGCACATGTAAACAATGGACTTTTCGCGAGTGATGTTCCCCATCCATCAGCAGGAAAACCTACCTTCCTTGTGTTGTCAGGAGGAGGCGAGTTCGGATCGGCAGGATCATCAAGGCCAAGGAGTCGCCTTTTGCGCCTTGTATAAATGAGATTTTCGTCGGGATCGACAAGAAGATGATCGATATTCGCTGACAAGTAGTCGTTTACCCTGTAAAAGAACGAAGCGATTGAGACTCTAGGCCACCACAACGAAGGTTGTAATACATGGGTATACAGTTGTTTTGTCAACTTACCGCTTACAAAGTTGCGCTTTGGTGGACAATCCTTTACACGAATCCCCACGACACTTCAACCAAAACTTCAATTCGGAATTTTTTAACCGATTTGGATCTCTTCCGCTCAACGAGCTACCAGGAATGTCGTCCTCCGTCAAATACGAAGGACCGTACACGATGTTGTTCCGAATGGACGCCATCTTCTTGTTGTGTTTGGCCCTCCTTGCCTCGTTTTCATGCTACTCTCCCCAGATCATCCCGGGTCGCCGACATTTTGGAATTAGGCGTATATACTTAGGTGGCAGGTCCACATCGGCTACGAGCTACCATAACCTGCATTGATAAATAAAGAATGTATGTACGTACGTACATACGTTATGTCAGTCGTTATGCATCAGTAAATTCCAGTATTGCCTATCCCCCCGGGTGTTATGCACTTGTCATCGGCTTCCCTGAGGAGGGGGGGGACCCTGGGCTGATGTGGGGACTGCTAATTGTGTATTTCAAAGTTCTTGTATTTCCCCACCTGTGGAGGATTTTTTTCTAGCAAAGTCCCCACTATTTGAGCATTTTGAGGAAGCCAAACACCCAACAAGACTTGAAGACGCACTTAATTTGAGTTCTTTGAACAGACACGCTATTAAGGCTGGAAACAACAAACAATCCAGAGAAAAATTCAACTTTTATTTTCTGTCCTGAATCCTCCGCAAGCTGTTCTAAATCTGTCCCATGATAACTGTATATTATTGGCAAATGATACTATTAAAAGAATGTACTATCGCAACGCAACATTCTTCTCCTTCTCCTCCGCCATCTCTCAAACGATCGACGAAAAATGCAACTTGTTCCCAATCTCCTCTCGCTTTACCGGAAGCAAAGTCCCCACATTTTTCCAGCGAGTCGGGTCGTTCTAACCCTAAGCCCCCACATTTCCCCCACCACAAGGGTTTGAATTTGTTGCCAAGTCCCCAATTCTTCCCCATATGGCCCGGGGTCCCTCCCCCCTTGGGGAAGCCGATGACAAGTGCATTAGTGGGGCATTTCATGGCGTTGTAGTCCGGGGGTGGGGCAATCATCATATTTTTCGTGGCCTGGGTGATGGGCATTTGACAGCTGTTGTTTATCTGTGACACATAATTTATACTTATTTCCCACAGAAAATCATTCTTGAAGCACACTTATTATAACCAATGATTTGTTACAGATGGAGAATGGTAACATTTGGAGGAATAGATATAAGTAATAGATATCGAGTAATAGTATATCTTGCCTGCCACAGCAACAATTTTGCAAGTACAACATTGATTGAGTTTGAAGGAGCAGTAGAGAAGTTTGGCATTCCCAGCAGAGTACGTGCTGACATGGGTGTAGAAAATGTTGACATAGCAAGATTTATGCTCAGTCATCCTGAGAGAGGTGAAGGGAGAGGAAGCTTCATAACTGGTAAAAGTGTCCATAATCAACGCCAAGAACGACTGTGGCGAGACGTGAACACCACCACAGGTCTCTTCATGCCTTCGCCAGATTGGCAGAGGAACTTTTTGGCTACAGTTCATGCAAACAGTGTGTGGTGAATCTTGAAATGACTCCTTTGTTGTTGCCTATATATTTCAATAATAATTGTTAGGAGCTGATTAAAGTTTGGGTTAAACTAATTTGATAGGACAATATGATGCAAATTTTCAAATAATACCAGCTTTAAATTGGACCAGAGATACACAAAAGCATCTCACTGCAAGGAATGAGGGGATGCAATCGAGAATAAAATGGCCCACTTTAACCACCAGAAACAATAAATTATTATCCATATAAATTAAAGCAAGCTAGCCTTTTTAGGCTTTCTTTAATAATTTCAAAACTAGAAATCCTACCTCTGCCGCGGGTACAGGTGACATATCAAGGTCTCTTTGTAAGGGTCTTATGTATGCTATGGCTTGACCAAGAGTCTGTTTGAGATATGGGATGTCGTATCCATGAGCTGGCATGGTAATGAGCTCAAGTTGCCGTCTGCCCCCGCAAGATCGGAGAAGTTCAAATCCTCCTCCAGCTTTTAGCTTTGGAAACTGTCTTTCTAAAACACCCTGGATGTATGCAAAGTTTCCCTTTTTGTCGCTAAACACAATATTTTTTTCACCTAAGCCAGATTCTTTTAAGGACATCTTTTCTTCTCGACCAGGGATACTTAAAACGTCTTTCTCAGCGAGACAGATAAAGTTGTGCGTCCAGGTCTCCTTTGGTTTAAAATATGGAGTGGGACGTCGACTAGACCGACCACTGCCACTGCTGGTTGTTGAACGGGACCAGAAAAACGGAAATAGTCTAGACATTTCTGACGGCGTTCCAGGGGTTGAACTTGTTGTCAGTGGAGACTTGCCTTCACTGCTCGTTATATCAGCACTTTCCTTCCCGCTATTATTGCTTTCAAGAATGCCTACAGCCTGGGTAAGCAAATTCAATGCTTCTTTGTAATTATTGTTATCACTGCTCGACATTTCCCCAGAGTCCGCCATTTTGCGAGCTCCACGTGAAGTCAACCTCGTCCCCAGGGTTTTTTCTGGAGAAATCAATAATTTCTCGTGTCTTCGTGGTCAAATCGTCGTCATTTGCAACAAAGTCGACGTTGTTCGTACAAAGTCGACGTTCTTCGTACAAAGTCGACGTTCTTCGTACAAAGTCGACGTTCTTCGTACAAAGTCGACGTTCTTCGTACAATATTTTTGACAGAAGAAAGAAGAAAATTGGCAAGTTAATTTTGACATAAAAACCGCTTCATAGGAAACAAGCTTCTGTACGTCCTGTTCATCTCTGTTTACTCTCTTTGGTCTTGCCTCCTTGTGCGTCCCTATCCTATTAGTCCAGTCATTCTATACTTAGACCTTGAACAAATTGCAACAGAAAGGCTTTTTGCGCCAAATAACTCTTTATGTGCCCCTAATCAACATATAAAAAATCGACCAAAATCTACGCTGGGGAAAACGGTTAATTTTTAAATTTACGTATAACTAATTTGCATAATTTCAAAATGTTGGTATGTTTGTGTTTTCTGGAATTATAACAACTTCCAACGAAAGTCTGTCTGCGCCAAATAACTATTTAAGTGCCCCTTACCAACATACAAAAAGATCTAGGAAAATATACATAGGGGAAATGGTTAATTTCCTTATTTGCTCATAGTCGATTTGCATAAATTAAAAATGGTAGCATTCTGAGCTTTCTTGAAACACAATAAGCTGGGAAATCGTTGTGGAAGTATATATGTCAAAAAGGTAACTAAAGCATACAAAAACATTTAATCATCACAAAAACAAACATATCTGACTGAGTGTTTTTCAATTTAATGGTCTTCAAACAACATTTACAAAATGATACCTAAAAAGCTGTCAGCGACTATAGTAATACCATTTCACTCATATGCTAACAAATAGGTATCTATTCTGACATTCTACTAGCTTTGTTCATTACAGTTACTGCATGTCCTCAGAAGTCGAAATTTTTGCGTATGTGTTTGTACAGCTGACACCTCTGTACTCGCTACATGCAAATGATCATGGAACAGCAAATTTTCTACAACTGCACCTCCTACTGTCGGATCCTTGCTTACAGGTGCACCATACGATTTTTAATAGATTCTCTGGAGCTGGGGGCAGATCAGTCGTCCGTGCTTCAAAGCGGTCTTGAACTCGTACTCATCCCCCAATGTTCTGGATTTAATTTCTCTCTTTTTCCCATCTACTGTTTTACTTGTAAGTAGACTCGGGCGCTGTGGTAGCGGGCAGCGGCTGCAGTAGAAGGGAGACTCTGGACTTGGACGGTAGTACTACTAGTTGCTACGGTCAACCATCTCGCAGGAACGCCTGTAGCGTATCGCATCTAAGCCTTCAGCAGGGCGATCTCCATATATTAGCAGCATAATGCTCTTTCACCAGCGGCAACGATTTCTCTAGATGATTCTTTGGTGAAAATATATGCAATCTCCTTGAAGGATGAATCACTTCTCAACTTGATTAACTTGCGAAGTACTGCTCCTTTTCCAATTCCCGCATATAATCGTGAAGGGGTATCACAGCCAGAAACAGCGTACACAAAAGGCAATAACAAGCACAGCTCAGGACTCATCACACTCTTCAGTCGATTGATATGCCATACTCTCTCATTCTTCTTTGTTTTTGTTTTTCCTTCTGATTTGAAGAAAATGGGGTGCGATTTCACATCAGCAGGTAGACACAGCAGTACCAGCAGGTCAATGTCCTCTCCGATAACTGTAGTTGCACATTTTGTAGCCGAATCCACTGCTGTCTGGACAATTAGGAGGTCGGCATCACTTTCTGCGTGAAGGGTTTTCAGGCGATGATCGTTAAGCTTAGCACTTCTTGTTTGTTCAATGCAACAAACAATGCACATGTGTCTTCGTTTGAGTAATAATCATCTTGATGCATAAACTACATGTAGCAAGTACAGTGAAGGAGCTTTGTTGTTTTAAAATCCATCATTCAATCTTGCTAACATGTGTACTGGGCCAGAATTTTTCTCATCCAAAACTTACTCTATACTTCTGAGCTGCAAGCTAGAAAAAGGATTCTGCAAATTCACTACCGAATATACTTGTTATAGAGTACCTGAACCTCTTAATTTTAACTTAGGGGACTGACCCCCCCCCCCCCCCCCCCTTTTCTCCAAGATTATTGAAACTACGATAACGAAACATGGAGGATATATAGTACGTTGAACAATGTTTCTTTTGATGTTCACGATATAATGACGTCATTGGATTTCTTCTTCTTTCTTTTTCCAAAACGTCAGAAATTCACCAAAATTCAAAAATCAATCGTAAGTAGACAAAACCAATAAAAGAATGCTAAAATGATTAAAACAGGTAAAAGTTATTGCCACAAAGTTATTTTCTTCCTTAAAAAACACGAAAATTCCAAATTTGGAAAAACATGCCTGTCAAAATATGGTTGCCATGGTAACAGCAAGTTCCATGAACAACGACATGTCATACCAAATTGTTCCCAGATAAATTTTAGGTAAAGTCGAAGCGTTTGGCGGCTTACTTCAATATTAAAAAGTTATTAACGGTCAGTCTCTGTGGGCAGATCCCCCCCCCCGTCTGAATAGGGTATAACATCTTCTCGTGCTCGTGTTCTCATTGCAATTCTTGATATGAGATAAAAAGTTGTTCAGATCCAGACACGTACACGTGCAATTATATTGTTTTCTAATTACGCCTATTGTTTCAGCTATTTATTATGAACCCTGTCGTATCTGTTTTAAATATACCGCTTGGCGGCAATTTTTAATTTATGCAAACCTTTCATTTAGAAAACTACCAATTTAACCGTTTTCCCCTACGTCGATTTTTGTCGATTTTTAATATAAAGTTTCTGGGCATATGCGGAATAATTTAGCACAAAAATTAATTCTGTTGCAATTTGTTCAAGGTTACGGAACTAATGTTCCGTAGATTGACTGGACTATATCTGTGCTTTCAATGGCACACATCTCCTTCAGCGAAGAAGCGATTGCAGCACGTTCATGGCTTGTAAGAAACCAGCGTTCCAGTCCATCTGGCTTCTGACTAATTCCTACGATTCCTCCCCAGGTTAATGGACTGTTCGAGAGCCATATCCGTTCATATCTGTGAAAATGGCTGACTGGAATGGCATACAGCGTGATCTCCATGAGTGAATTCATGCCATACTGTAAGGTGCTTCTCCTCCAGCTGGTACATATCTGCCAGATACACAGGCAACCATCGAGAGTAATTATTTCTATCCATTGAGTAGAAATGAGGCATCAAAGCAGTGGTAGAGATGAGATGAAGTTGTCAGTCACTTGTGCGCTCTGCCTTGATGAACTGCAGGAGTGCCAATACCATTGTTATGTACTCCTCCCAGAATGCAAACAAGTGCGACTTCTCCTTGCCTTCCTTCTTAAATCTTGCTAACAGCAACGAAAATGCTGACATTTCATTCTCAAGTGCCTCTAAACATTGAGAATTGAAAGGATGATTCATGACAGCATTTTGGCAGTCTTCAATTGTCCTTGCTAACAATTGAATGTCAAGAGGGCATTGTTCTGTTTGACCTTTCAGCCACTCAACAAATGCCTTCAAAAGCAGACGAAAGAGTGCTTCCATTGCAAGCTTATGTGCGCGAATGCCACGGTTGTAAGACTTGCCAAGCATCAGTCTCAAGACGGTACCAGCTCCGTAAACACCTCACTCAATCAAAAGATCATCGAGACCAGAATTGGAGAATTTCTTGCCAAGCAGGGCACTCAAGTTAATTAGGGCCTGGGTCAAAAATGATTTTCCGCCATCTTGGATTTTTCGCCATCTTGCTGGCCCCCCAGCAGGGTCGCGCGGCCTCGCATGAGTTTCCATAGAGACAGAAGATCGCATTTCTTCGACTCACGAATATTTCATGGATACTTTCCGCCATCTTGTGGGCTTTGAACGTACAGGGTTTAATTCTCAGTCTAAACGGTCAGTCTTATTGACAGTACTGGTTTTTAACACGATCAAGAGGAAAACTTCCAAGATGAGGTAATCGATTGTTTCATAAATTGATCGTTTTTCATTTGATTTGCTCGACTGTAGTGCAGTTTTAAAGCCAGGATCGATTTGCTAAAAAATTACAATTTGCTAAAATGCTTTATAATTAAAGCTTAAATGAAATAAACAAACATCGCTTGCGAGCGGCCGAAATTGGCTCGCTCAGTTTGTAAATTACCGATTTTATTACAAGTTTGTTTTTTTACATTCTGTACATTTTAAGAGCCAGTCCCGCTAAGAGAGGTCCGATCAACTTCGGGTCGGAAAAAAGTTAGCCTTTATATTTTGTGGACGAAAAGGACTTGGTAGGTAAATGTTAAGACCAGGGTATTTTGTTAAATTTCTTGCTTTTATTTTTCGCTACACGCCGTCCGAGGTGGGATTTTAGGCCGATCCAGAAGTCGAAATTTGCGTTTTTCTGAGCCGCGCTGCTTCAACACAGGTAAGTATAGTTAAATATCAACCACACCACAGTATTTAGGTACATTTGACGTGCTTTGCAACAAAATTTCGTAACGATTGGATAAAAATTAGATAAACCAGGCAAAATCAAAGACAACCTACCGTGTCGCTGGTCAAAAGGAACCGAAATTTAACTAAAAGCAAGAGTCGAAATCTCAAAAGTGGCACCTAAACTAGGGCTAAAATGCCCTTTAAAGCAAAGATGTAACCTTATTCTCACAGATTCTGAAGTTAAACCTGCGGGTATCGTCCTGTGTTGGACGCGAGCGAACGTTTTTTAGAGCTTATGTACAACAATGTTTACAACAAAAGTACAAAGGTCACGGCTAGGATGGATGGTGCCCAAACGCAAATAATCGAATAAGAATGGTATTTTAGCAGTCCACAAGTACCTTAAATATTCCGAATACCTCCTGTATTTATCCTAAGTGCCCTTTACCTTGGATTTTTATCAATCTAACGGTTGACAGTGGTAAATATGCCTGATTCTCTTCTTTGTTGATTACCAGTTCAAATTAAATTTTGCACGCGACTACATGTAATCGATTTCAGCCGACAAACTTCACAGTAATAAAATACATTATTCCGAGTATAAAGATAGAAGTACATAAGCACTTATTAAAAGTCACTGGTAGAATATCCTGCTCGCTTTGCAACGGACTTTTTGGTCAAGTCAAGACAAGTAGCTTCAAGTTATTTAGCAGGTGCCTGAAATGTTAAAATTCCAACGTAACACTAGCTGGTACTTACCATCTAACCAGATTGCTATGATGATCTTCCACTATAGTTTGCAGATCGGGGTCTTTTACGTAAACAAGTTGCCATTTTCATAATCAAATTGGCTTCTGCTGCCTCTCAGTCCACCAAGAACGGTGTAGCGAAATAATATGCTAATTAGCAACTTTCTTATTAGAGATCATATTACAGATGTCATGCAAAGTGGATGGGAACTGCCGACTTTGGTGGCGCACGATGGTAAAATATACGAGTGGCAAAGCCACAAAAAATTACAGTTAATATAAATCCAAACTGTTTCCTTTCTTATAGACAAACTCATCCGCCAAGGATCGCCAAGAGAAATAGTAAATAATATGCTAATTAGCAACTTTCTTATGAGAGATTATATGTGACCCTCTACGGGAAAACAGGGATAAAGGTGATAGCACGCTCACAACACACTTCCACTTTAAAACAAAAGAAATTGGTTTTAGCACGCTTAAAGCGTGTTCAGGTGCACACTTCGGTAGAAAACTCCGTTGTTTCGTACAACAATAAGCGTGCGCATACGAACAATGCAGTCAAACAAAGAAGCGTGTTAAGCTTCGAAAACAAAAGCTAGCGTGCGACAACACGCTTAGTGTGCGAAATAGCACAACACGCTTAGCGTGCGAGATCTCACGCAAAATTTAAATAAAGAGTTTTCGAAAGAGAGAGAGAAAGAGTATTGAGATTACACGTTGATGCAAGCGTGAAACGTAAACATGCAAGTTTGTCTAGACAAACCGTTGCGTTACCGACTTTATGTTTCTGCACATGTAATCAAGATTTATTTTGCACAAAAACTTGTTTAGTGCCGGTTATTAAGACTTTTCACTCGTTCCAATTAAAGTCAGTTTTGTATTTCATATTGCTCGACAGAACGGATTTCCCATGTTTGTGAGTGAAGAAGCGCGACGGTATTTACGCTTGAACAAACACCGAAAAAAGAGAGCCGTTCACGATGCTTTGTTTGGAAAGAAACACGTTAATTAAAATGAAGATTCTGACGCTGACATTATTTTAGCAGTTCAAAGCATGCGATATGTGCGAAATGTTTTTAAAATCAGTTTATAATTTCAAGGTTTCTCAAGGAAGAAAGTGAAATTTCAATTCAGGAAGATTTTGGTCACGTGCTAGGCAACGAGTTCTTGGCAGATTCCCGTTAATTAGTGTAGCAGTACACACACGCAAATCGCGGAAAGTGAAAAAAAGTTCAACTACTACGTGCTCATTCATTATTGACAGCCGGGAAAAAATGAGCCTTGACGAAAAAAGCCTACAAATTCAAGCTAAAAGCTGTGATTTTATTTTGAACCGGGATTCCCATAATTTATTTTTGTTTTGAATTCACGTGTCGGCGTATGAATAATGGCGACCGCGGATTTGCAGAGCAATAACAATCACGATTAATGTTTAACACAAAGTAAAAGAACATCAAAGGTAATAATAACTGCGTATATTTCACATACATCAATATTTAAAATAAGGAGGGCGATCAATTTACTAAATTTTATGTCTGTTTGACCTTTAATATTCGGATAGTGTCTCTCTTGTTCGTCGTTCGATAGGACGCTAATTTACCTAGTTGTTTTCCGATCTCTTCCTTCTTCCTTTATAACGAGATCACAATTTTTCTGCCATGTTTATTTTTACTCTAGCGTGTTCTAGTGTGTTCTAGCGTGCCAATTCGCACGCTAAGCGTGACATGTTTAGCACGCTAATTCAAACAAAAGGTTTAGCGT
This sequence comes from Desmophyllum pertusum, assembly GCA_029204205.1. Classification (NCBI taxonomy): domain Eukaryota; kingdom Metazoa; phylum Cnidaria; class Anthozoa; order Scleractinia; family Caryophylliidae; genus Desmophyllum; species Desmophyllum pertusum. The sequence continues at coordinate 738,631 of MU825904.1, forward strand.
GTTAACATCTCCGAAACAAAACCTAGTGTGTCCTTCATTGTCCTACGAATTAAATATGCACATGAAGCGTGTCCTTGGACACACTAAGCGTGCTGTGTTAGCGTGTTGTGAGTGTGCTATCACCTTTATCCCTGTTTTCCCGTGGAGGGTCACATATTACAGATATCTCGCAAGGTAACGGTTTTGTGCACGCTTTTAGCGATATCTTTTTTTTCCTTCCGAAAATTTTTATTTCTTTATTTTTTTTCACTTTGGTCACCGTGCTGGTTTACGACAAAACGATTATTTACCTTCCTGGCAAGCATAGCCACAAAGAAAAAGCCGCCACGTTTTTAATGTGCGCGCGCTATAAATTACGCGCAAAATTCCTACTCGTTTAACGGATAAGCGTTAGTGTACGTTCGTTTTACCCCTTTTTGTGAGGGAATGGGGTGTCCAACGAAAAAAAGGAAAAAACTCTTAGAAGTGTCAAAAAAACTTTTAAAGCACAAACGTTTCGGGCTTAGCCCTTCTTTAGTGTGATGATGAAATACAATGTACTGTAAGCGTGCACACGTAGAATGCGCGTGCAAGAAACACAGTAAAAAAATCCCATGTAAGCGCGTGTATGTGAAACACAGAGAGTCGACGAAAACTGAAACTAATGTTCAGGCCTGAGGGTACCAAGCTCAAATATCAGCGTCATTTCCTGCTGCTTGCGGCGGGTGTTACTGCCGGTGCACTGTTTGAGGCCACAGACCATGATGCCATCCAGTGAGTGGGAAGCTGAGTTGAAATGCTCAGCTACGGGAAAGCCAGGAGACTGGTTGCGAATACTACGCAGGTGCTCACTGTAGCGTTCCCGTAGCCGCCTCCCAGTCTTACCGATGTAGGAACAGGTACAGCAGTGGCACGTGATGCAGTACACCACATTTACAGACCGACTGGTAAAGCGGTCACGGATGGTATATGCATTCTTGGGCCTTGTAGATGTGATGTTCTTGCACGGAGGCAGCGAGGACGACGGCAGGTAAACGATCCGGCATCAGTGTGTGCGATGTCTGCATAGTGCAAGAGAACATCCCTGAGGTTTCTGTCTCGACGATATGACACAAGAGAGAACTGAGGGAAAATCCTGTGTGTCACGGCTTCGGTGGACAAGAAGTTAAAGTTGTCGAGGATGATACGCCTTGTACCATTGTTGAAGGGATGGTACGTCAGTACTAGCGGGACTCTATTATCTGTGGCACCGCTCAGACGTGGTGGTGGTGTTAGTGCCTCGTCGCGTGGAACGGTTGAGGTGGGGTCCCACGATAGGCTCTGGCCGTGAAATCATCGTCGTCGGAACAGATTCGGCTGGAACTGGCTGTAGGGAATTGCCAGTTTACAGTGATCTATGGAGTGACGTGTGGTGGAAATAGTTACGTGTGTCAGTCCCCATCTGTAACCTGTTGTTGTTTTCCCCAGCTTGATATCAAGAAACGGAAACGGTTGGAAGTTGGAGACGTAATTGATGAACCCTTCGATATCAAGGCGAGTGCACTGCACAGCTCCGACTACATCGTCGATGTAGCGCTTGTGCAGCTGGGAGACAAAGCAGGTGTATTACCCTGCAATACTACCAAAGGCCACATATATATTAACCTTCATTCGTATTCACCTTTTTTGGCGCTGCAAATCGCTAAATACTCACGCAACTAATGCCAAACAGGTCATAATTCACTTCCCTTGTAATTTTCACGGTAACGAAATGCACAGTCACTTTTCACCCCTTTTACCTTTCCTTTGTCATCCTTTGCCTAAATGATTTTTTTATGAATATTGTCCCGTTAAATAATTGTCATTTTGTGTGAAATACATATCTTTCCCGTATATTTTCTGAGAAATACAGAAACTTGCTGAGAAATGCAGATTTATAAATAAGGACGATTACGTCATGGGGTCACATGAGTCACGTCTAACCGTGACTTGAAGAGATTTCGCAACGTCTGTGATAAACCAGGGTCGCCATTAGGTCATATTTCATATCAAGCTATTACTTTTGATTTGAACATGAATACTCTGCTGTTTATTTAGTGTGAAATACATTACTTTTTCGTGTTGGTGCAGCATTTCACTTCCTTGTATGCAGAAGATTTATAAATAGCAACCATTACATTACAATATCACATTTTGACTCACGCAATTTGTCGAACTGTGACTAGAATAGCTGCGAATGATGATGGTGCAACGCGGAACGTCTGCGATTGATGGTTCAACACCGATTCGTACCTATGTTGTCGTGTTTTTTCCTCTTATTCAACTTTGGCTTTATATTGAGGAATGATCTTCAAAGACTGCTCAGAGGCAAGAAAATTGACAGTAGGCACTATACGCAAACATCAGACTTCAGCGTGACTGCCGTGACTAATCTGATAGATTTCAAGCAAGAAAGCAGGTAAAACTGCTTGCTTGATAAAAAAAGCCCGGTTATATTTTCTTCGAAAATTCTTGTTAGCATATTATTTCGCTACACCATTCTTGGCGAACTGAGAGGCAGGGAAGCCAATTTGATTTTTAAAATGGCAACTTGTTTAAATACGTAAAAGACCCCGATCTGCAAACTATAGTGGAAGATCATCATAGCAATCCGGTTAGATGGTAAGTACCAGCTAGTTTGACGTTGGAATTTTAACATTTCAAGCACCTGCTAAATTAACGTGAAGCTACTTGTCATACTGGACCAAAAAGTCCGTTGCAAAGCGAGCAGGTTATTCTACCAGTGACTTTTAATAAGTGCTTATGTACTTCTATCTTTATACTCGGAATAATGTATTTTATTACTGTGAAGTTTGTCGGCTGAAATCGATTACATGTAGTCGCGTGCAAAATTTAATTTGAACTGGTAATCAACAAAGAAGAGAATCAGGCATATATTTACCACTGTCAACCGTTAGATTGATAAAAATCCAAGGTAAAGGGCACTTAGGATAAATACAGGAGGTATTCGGAATATTTAAGGTACTTGTGGACTGCTAAAATACCATTCTTATTCGATTATTTGCGTTTGGGCACCATCCATCCTAGCCGTGACCTTTGTACTTTTGTTGTAAACATTGTTGTACATAAGCTCTAAAAAACGTTCGCTCGCGTCCAACACAGGACGATACCCGCAGGTTTAACTTCAGAATCTGTGAGAATAAGGTTACATCTTTGCTTTAAAGGGCATTTTAGCCCTAGTTTAGGTGCCACTTTTGAGATTTCGACTCTTGCTTTTAGTTAAATTTCGGTTCCTTTTGACCAGCGACACGGTAGGTTGTCTTTGATTTTGCCTGGTTTATCTAATTTTTATCCAATCGTTACGAAATTTTGTTGCAAAGCACGTCAAATGTACCTAAATACTGTGGTGTGGTTGATATTTAACTATACTTACCTGTGTTGAAGCAGCGCGGCTCAGAAAAACGCAAATTTCGACTTCTGGATCGGCCTAAAATTCCACCTCGGACAGACATTTCGGCGTGTAGCGAAAAATAAAAGCAAGAAATTTAACAAAATACCCCGGTTTTAACATTTACCTACCAAGTCCTTTTCGTCCACAAAATATAAAGGCTAACTTTTTTCCGACCCGAAGTTGACCGGACCGCTCTTAGCGGGACTGCCTCTTAATAAGCTTACTTATACGGTCTCTTTTAATGTCTTCTAGTTTGAAGCTGTGAGCAAGCAACTTAATACATGTAGTTATACCAAAAGGACTTCATATGGAATGGAACACCTTTACACTTCCAATAGATTTCGAATGTAGTAGAATTAGTTCCTGTTATACTTTTTAAATTTATTTTGTTGTAATTAAGCTTATTTTCTTTGTAAAATTTTCATAATCTCGTTTCACTCGATATCATCATCATCATCATCATCATTATCATTCCTCTTCGTTCCATCAGGATCATAAGGGCCGTCCTCACTCGATATAAGCTTACTGTATTCATTTGAATAAATATTTTAATTATATTAAATTTATTTTCCTTCTGTATTTTTTCATGCTATATTTCACATTCTTATACCCTGCGAACAGAGTCGCTTTCGATCTTTGAAAGCGACTCTGCTTGCAGGGTAACATTCTGAATGCAAAGGTGCTTGGTCTGTGAGAGCTGAAGCCTAACATGTTCAAGTTTTCAACTCAGAAAAGTGACAATTTGTTGTAATATTCTCTAAAAGCCCATTGTTTTGGTTACGCAATAATTATTAACATAGTATGCTTTGAGTGTCAAGTCAAGATAAACTAATGTGTTTATAAATTGACCCTTTTTGATAAATGGACACTATATTGCACAAGAATACATAACCCTTCACAGATTTTAAAACAAGTGGCTAGTACGTAATGCTGAATTATAGTATGAAACAAAACCTTCAATAAATCATTGTTGTCTTCCTGTGTTTAATACACTGTACATCAGTAAAGTTGCATTGTTCCTACACTTATTCAAATGAAACAGAGCTGGTTTTCTTTGTGTTAAATTTTGAGTTATTTGATTGTCTGAACTCAGGAGGTATTGTTTTGAGTTGTTAAATTATTTTGAATTTGATTAATGTACATTTTGTTTGTATCATTTGGTACATCTTATCTTTTCCTGCCATCTTTTGCCTCAGCCGCTTGTGATACTGTTTCTCCAGTGTATACTACCTGCACTGTTTCTGATTTATTATGTATTAAATAAATTTTATATTGTATTATATAAATTTTATATTTTAGACTTTGTTTTGCCAATCGTCAGCAAGTGAGACACTCGCACAATCAGCTATATACTGGGACAGTCCCATAGCTTGACAAAACAGTGATCCGTGTCCTTAGTTTGCACCTTTTGCAGCAATCGTAATATTGCTCTAATTTAATTTCCAAATATTTTAATTTCGGTGAGAAACCACGTAGGCTATCTTTATCAAGACATCTTACCAAGAGAATCTGTTTCATTAAAGTAGTTTTTTTTAAAATATTATAACATTTAATTTATCAAATCAAAATATTATAAGTAATTTTTCACACAAATTGCCCTTAGTAATTGTTGAATATTCATTGAAGGGAGGAACAAATTTTCTTGAGACTGCTAACATTATTATTATGACACTTTACACCCTCATCCCTCGCCCCAAGGTTTCCCAGACCCACTTGTGCTTGTGAAGGGTTATGTACATATAAATATGCACATGTATGGATTTTTCATTTGATTACACATGTTTAATTTCATTGTAACTGAAAGGTCCTTTTGGTGATATATTAATAGATTAATGTCAATAAATTGATCTGGTTTGCTTTGCTGTTTTCTTATTTTGATTGGAAGATTATACACATTGTGATTGCAACTCAGCTACCAATTGTTGTGTTGTGGGTCTTTTCTCAGGACTGCCATTTATACAGGAAAATGCCAATTTACGAAGAGGCTCATATTGCTCATATTTACACAATAAAGACAGAAGTAGCCCAAATGCATAAATATCACTAGCTTGAGATTGTGGATGAGTTCCTCTCACAACTTCAGGAGCTATGTGCTTGTGATACTTCCTGTACTTCTCTTGATCTCTTTCTGATAGCTGGTAGACTTTGCCTTTGGTTTGGGTTGTAGATTTACCAAAATCTATAATTATAGGGTGTAACATTTTATCAACTTCACTTATAATCATATTGTCGCCCTTCAAATCATTATGGAGGTATCCCTTAGAATGAATAAAGGATAATGCATGTGCACACTCATACATAATTCTGCACCATTAACTTTGTGAATCATTCATATTTTTTAGCACCAAACATTTAAATGTTACGCAATGACCCTCTAACCCATGGAACTGGGTTATAATAAGGTATGGTCTGGCATCAGTGCAGCATTCAAACAATAGAGGCAAACCTGAAAATGCCAAAAAAGAACACTTCATTTCCTACTCATGAATTTAAAATCTCAGAAACTGTACAGCACAGTTAAAGCTAGCTAAATTTTACCACAGCCAGAAGAAATCAAAAAGATAGTTTACCTGTGATTACTGTTTGCATTTTTCTTTTTCCTCTATTAAATTAACTAGACCTGTTTTTATTCTTGCCAATCATTTTGTGTGGGAAGCCTTATGCGTCGCGTAGCTCAACAAGGACCAATGATGATCCTTTCGTGTTACTGGAAGTATTGGTGTTTACCTGGGTGCTCCATTTTTAGCAAGAATCGATGCCTCGTGTTTAACAAGAGAGAGGGGAATATTTTCTTTGAATTGTTTAACAGCAACAGGGATTCCTCTATAGCTCTTCTTGGAGCAAAGGCCAAAAACACCTTCTCCAAGAACTTCACCATGGCTTGTGTCATCTACATTCTGTCGATTGATTTGCTTTAGACTAAAAATGAAAGAAGGCTATCAGTTAATCAATCAATTATACTGTAATTATTTGAACACCTTCTGATCCAAAATTTTACTAATATAAACTCCTTTATACTCCTTTTGGTGAGGACATCTTATTTATGGTCAAGAACAAAATTATTCCAAAAAATGTGTCTGACAGTTGACTGACAGATTTTTTTATTTACAGTACTTTATAACTAGTATTATTTTTATTTATAGTTTTGCTTACATAGTTATACATGACAAAAACTTGAAATTAAGCTTACTTTTTTGTAAAAAGTTATAAAATTTAAGCTTAAGCTTACATAAAGCTTAAGCTTACTAAGAAATACCAAATATACCCTTCATCACCTGGAATTATCTTTGTGAAGAGACTGAGAGAGCTTCTGCAACACATTACAGCACAGTGGTCATTGGAAAACAGTCAATCTGTTGACCAGAAAATGAATGTTGCACAGAGGGAGAGATTCTGCCCATGACTTCTGCTGGGAAGATAATAACATTCCTTTACTCATACCATTGAGCAGGAAAGGAGGGTACGTTTATGAAAGTGGGTTGGTTCGAGCATATGTGATCACATATTCGAGCATGGCCTTTACTCAAGGCAGTGACGTCAAGCCACTTATTTCAAATGACACCCTCAGACTGATGCCTGTCTCTTTGGCCAAAGATGTGTTTGCAATAAAGCCAGGATTCCAAGTTGACCAAGGCACCATGCTAATTGTAGGAGGTCAAGAGCATTATTCCTTAGATTATGTCAATCAACACCCAAGACATTCCCCATGACTACTTCACTGACAAATTTGTCAGAGGTAGAAATAATGGGCATAACCTCTCTTGACAACAAGGCAGCTTTGATAATTGACAATGTTTTGTAGGATCAGAGCAGTGTTTACATGGTCTACAAGATAGTTCTGACCTTCTGATAAAAGAAGAATGCACAACAAGCGAATGTCCCGAATGCATCTCTAATATTTTATTCCTCCCGTAACGAGGTTTATAATTCTGTCCCTCAAGAGCTTAAGTGAGAGCAAATCTCGTGGAGGCAGAATAGTAGTCCCCGCGTGTATATATGGAATTGAAGAAAATATAAAAATAAATATATATATTGAAATATATTGATATATATGTTACAGTATGCCAATGAATCCCGATTTGACAAAACTGGGGCGCGCGGGGTGGTATCGGGTAATTTTTCACCAGGGCCGCAAGGTGGTAATGGGTAATTTTGGCATGAGGCCGGCTCACTTTGGAACAAACAACCAAAAGCTGTCATTGTTCACCGTTCGTCTGAAGAAAATTTGCAATTCAAAGGTGAGTATCTTGCATTACAGTGATTTCTTTGAATACAAAGGTCATTCAACAGTACCGGATAGAATTGTTCACACACAAATCAGTAACGGGGTCGACAGACTCGATCCAAAAATCTGCTTGACGCTGTCTGATAATTTTAACTAAGACTAAGATTAGCGGTTACAACCGCAACATTCTTGTATTTCCTAGTGTATATAAGACATTGTTGTAAGAGGTTAAGCCTCAGAACGAATAGTGAATAGAACGGAACGGAATTGTGAGTGTATTAAAAGAACTGTGAATCTACGAATAAACGCATTTTATAACTTGGAAAGATACAGTCCTCATTTGTTGTGAACCCGAACAGACGCAAACAGATCAGAATCTCAAGTCAAAAAAAGTAAAACCCAGTCAAAAGGATCAGCATCTTTTCAACAAACTTCATTGTTCAGTATAAATAAACCCAGATCGTTATTATTTATCTGAATAACTGAGTTTTTTTTCCATTTTGTGTTATTTCAAGGATTGAATGATCAGTAAGTTGCTGCACCATTGATCATTATATAAAGCTACATCACAAAATCTACTTCAAAAATGTCCGAAATATTTCTTTAAACAAAACGTAATATCATCAAATGGCGGGGGCAGATATAGTGAGAACTATTACTAGTTTATTTAATTATTTGTTTCTGAGTTGGGGGATGGCATGACGTCACACGGTGAGCTCGTGGCCTAACGCCTTAAGGCGCTATCTTTTAAATCTGGTCTTCAGGATTGAGGGAGAGAGTTCGAATCCTAAAGGGTCCTTTTTTTCTTTTTTAGGTTGGAATCCAGGCCGTTCCTTTTTTCTCCCCTTTGCTTAATAACATTGACTTCAACATAATCTGTGTAGACGTAATGTAGAAACAGGAATGGCTACTCAAGAATTTATACTCCAAGTTTGTTTATCGATTTTGTTTATCCTAGAGGACCCCTCTGTAAATCACCCCCCAGTGAAGTTGGCATCCTCAATAAAGATTATTATTATTATTATTATTATTATTATTATCGATCAAATGACTTTGTTGGACGTTAATATTGCAGGGATTTGGGACCAAAAAATACCGGCTTTATTAAATCCAATATCAACAACAGGAACAGGAACGATAACTCACAAATTTCTTAAAGTAAGATCAACACATGGCTTAGTTTTCATTATAGACATGAAGAATTGCATCTAAAAATAATAATTTGCCGATCGATATTACGAATTTGCCAGGCCGGCATGAGTAAGAGAAGATTTTAGCTACAAAAGCGAGGTGGTTTCAGATCATTCCACGGAAAAGTGGGGTAAACAGTACATCAATTTTCGAAACTAAGAGCGCTACAATTTATTACACTTCGGACTAATTTCTACATGCTTCGGAAAATAGCGTACACTTTTAGGCTACCACTTATCGAATTAACCAGAAACCGGAAGAGAAGTTGTTGACGGAGAAATTACACTGAATTCAACTTAATACTGCCCTCAAAATGTCCAAACAAACAGGAACGATTACTATTGAATTTCTCCATGCTTTTGAAAATAGCGTATATTGAATTTTTATTAGACCAGAAGGGAAGCTGTGCGTGCTTGTTACTAGGCAACAACAACAAATCTCCGGTTAAACCGGTTATAACAGGTTACGTAGCCCAAGGCTATAAATTATGCCCCAGGCCAATTCGTGGGCACACTTTTCATTGTGTTTCTCCTGTGAGAGAAAATATTTAATATGGCAGAAATTCCTTCAAATTCCACTGGAAATTCAGCAGGACAGCATGCACAAGAACAGGTCAGTCGCCAGGGGACAACAAATATAATTCCAGGGAGATATACCAACGAAACTCCACATGAACATGAATGGCAACTGGAGACTAATCGTGAACAAGCTAGACGGCGAAGGCAAGAACAAACTTCAGAGCAAAGAGAACACCTATTAGCTCAAAGAAGGCAGGAATGGTACTGACTACTGGATCATGCTTAAATTGATTAACTGGGTTTCCAATCTCATTTGCAAACTTGAGTGCATTTGAAACTAGCCTTTAAAATATATGAAATTGTGATAGGTGGCCTGAATGCACTTCTCAATCAAGAAGGGCTGCGGTTGAGTCAAGTTCCACCTCATAATCGCTGATGGAATCCGAGGTGTTTTGCTCTTCTGTCGTGGTTGTTTGATCATCAACATCCAAAGTATCTGACTCATCAGAACTAAATCATTGAACGAGAAACAACCTATTAGAATCTATTTGTCATTCCTTCTTTAAAAATTACAGTTCTGTGAATTTTATAATAAGTTCCAAACACTAATTTAACACACTGTTATGAAATGGAAATCGGGCAGCTATATATTGAAAACCCTGTGCGAAACAAGGAAATGAAATTAAGAAACCACAGTTTTGTTCATTTGTGAAAGCACAAATATGAGCACATATATGCTGTTATGCTATATTTACTTTTTGGTGAACCAAGAAGTCAAATATCTTTAAAGCTTTAACATTGCACCTAAATCAATAAAATTGATGTTGAATAAATTTTGGCTTGGTTTGCTTTTTCTTGGTCCTTTCCTGGATTCTGTTGCATAGACCATTCAAGATATGGAACGGACAGACGGATAGATATAAAATAAATAAATCAATTTTGTTTAACAAGGGTATCACTTAACAGTCTTGCGACTGATAAACATGTGGCCCTCGGATCCCAGATCTAGAATTTAGAAGTGTTGGTTTTTGAGGAGGGAGGAAAACCAGAGTACCCAGCGAAAAACCCTTGGATCAAGAACAAGAACCAACAACAAACTCAACCCACATATGACGCTGGGTCGGGGATTTGAACCCGGGCCACATTGGTGGGAGGCGAGTGCTCTCACCACTACACCATCCCTGCTCCCTGCCATCCCTGTTGCTCAATAAGAGTATATCAACTTGTGTGATCCCAAATTTTAATGGAGTAGTTATTACTGTCTCAAAGAAGAGAAATAAAAAAAGCTCTGGGTTGTTGCATTTTAAGGAAATAAGGAAAATATATAATATATGTATCTTTTGGTGGCAATGGAAATTGAAAAAAAATCAACATTTTTAAAGCTTAACATTGCACTAAATCAATAAAATTGATGTTGGATAAATTTGAAACAATTCCAAAAAACATCCATACAAAACTCACACTTCCACCTCACCTGACCTCACCACCAAACAAACTTTACCAATACTCATAAAACAACCCCAAAATATATTCCCTGTACTCACCTCATTCTTAAACCCTCCAAAATTCTTAAACCCAAACCCAACTTTCCAATACTACAAACATTTAATAAAGTTTTGATGAAAAGAGATTTGCTAAAACAAAGACATGCAAAAATTAAGGACAGATTTATTGCTCGACGTTTCGGTGTCGTCATGACGACATTTAATAAAGTGCAACTTAAACTCAACCAATAATCAGTCTTACTTTGCCAAACCTTAAACAAATTTGCCATTACAGCCAGGATTAATTCTTCACAATCGGTCCCGTATGCAGAAAAGGCAATTATTTAAACACCGCAAATAACGAAAAAATTATCATTTCATACTGCCACATCATCACATTCTGATGAAAATTATAAAAAGGAAAAAAAAACAACAACAAACAAATGGGACTGATGGTGGTGAACAATCCTGGCACAACTGCTTGAGTTGAGCACAAAGGGCATAAGATCACCCTGGGATGTTAACCAACCAATGTAACTGTTCGCGCCTTTGTTTTTTAAGAGCGGCTGACTGTAATTATCGCAAATTCGCCGTCAAACGGAAATTTCGGATTTCTTTATTTTTGGTCAGGAGATACCCTTTGGTGAACTATTTTCTAAAATTACAATCAAACTTTCCAAAGAGTTAGTTTTCAAGAAATTCGGCAAAACGTGAAATGCCGTGTTCGCGTGAAAGCCGCCATTAAATTTTGCCGAAAATTGGTGCACATTCAAATCGCTCGGGAAGAAAGACGGCTCAAGGTATCAAAATTATATTTTGCAGCTAGGTAGGGTATCCTCATTACAACACGGAAATATAAAAATATCGCAAGAAGATGCATTTTCACATGGTAAACACTTTGAGGGCAAAAATCTTGCCCTGGTACATTGAAATTCAAAGTAAAAGCTATACTAGCGAAAAGCCCTGTTATTGTACTGTAACATATCAAAAATTCAGCTTGGGTAATTCAAAAGCCACCCGTTGAGAGAGGTAAACGCATTGGGATTTTTTCATGTATTTACTACAAAAATTGAAATGGTCACGCAACACAAGAAAACACATTTCAAATAGATTTATTTATTATGTCTTATTTTGCTACAGTAGGATAGAATGAGCTCTGTATTGCTCTATATTCCTATAAAAATGAATTCTAGAGTAGGTGATAATTAAAAGGTCAAGTGTTGTGTCATGTTTTCCACTCGCGCGAATGTCAACATGAAACAAAATGAAACCATTCCGACCAACATTTCTTCTCAGAGAATGTCTCAAAACTTTCCATTTTTTTAAACCAGATTCTACTGTTTCATTAAGTTACTAATTGTCTAGCGTAAAAATCACCTTTGGTTCCATAAGGTTTTTGCGAAGTTGCAGTTTTGGATCCCGGGTTGCAGATAAACCTCTGTTTCAACAACATGTCGTACACAGTAATATGAACAGGCGTCAATGATTTAACAGATTTAAAGAAGAAAATTGCAGAATAAGTAACTATGATTAACTTTTTTTACGTTTGCGGGTCCTCGACTCGATATGATAACTCATAGTCAGCATAGTAGAAGTGGCATATCAAAACCTACAGGAAATAAGAAAACGCTGAGTGCACAGTACAGTGATTTAAAATTCAATATTTATACAAGCTCAGTGCAATACCGCAAATGTTGACACTAAAGCATGGTTGTAAAGTAAACACCATAAAAGTAAACGCCATAAATCTTTTTCCACAGCAACCTGGTTAATCAAACATTTCAGCAACAAAACGTTTGTTCCAATATCACGACGCTTCAGTACCAAATAATCTGATCTCCCTTCCTGGAGCATGTGTAATCCCATGGGAATTGTTTGATGAAAGCAAGCCATTAGTCTAGATGTGTTAAGGGGACCCTAAATAACATGAAAAGTTTTGGTGGCAACTTTGCAACATGCTCGGACGGGATTTATGGGGGGTGGAAATTGTGACGTGTAAATCCCAGCGTGGAAACGAGGCTTAAACATAAAATTGCCTATAACTTTCCATAATTTGCGTAAACTCTTACCAAAATCACACATTATGCTACTCAATGTTCCAAACATGAGCATATGGTTTTTAGGGATTAGTGTGGTCATGTGACCAAGCTAGCATGAAAACGAGGCCAACACAATAGTTGCACTGGAGAGCCTGTTAACATCTCCAGAACGGTGCAACAATTGACTTGCTTATTGCAGGTGGATGTCATGTGTGCAATCAAACATGTTTATATGGTAAGGGTTGTCACGTGACTAAGCTAGCATGAAAACGAGGCGGAGGCAAAAATCGCATTATAACATGGAACTTTCAGAGATGTTAATATGATAAACATAATAATGTGCAGGTAACCAATTCGATCAAAATAAAAATAGATTCCGTAGTTATAAAGAGACACTTTATTTGAACAAGCTTGACACCTCCCTGTCACTGATTCAGAGCAGTGATACAATGTAGGACGAAACAACGGCTTTATATTGCAATGCGGATCAGAAGTAACCACTTTTTTTGGCATATTAAGATCACTTTTGACATGCAGGAGATTTACAAAATCTGCAATAATCAACCTAACAAAATGCCTTAGCATGGTTATTATTTATTAAAGCTGCTACTGATCTTCCATGTGGCTCACTCATGTACATACATGCATGTACACTGCCCAATTGGACTATATATATAAACTAATCATCATCACTATCGGAAGTGCCCTCTTCATCTGTGTCCAGTACATCTTCCTCCTGAACAACATTATCACAGGTCTTCCCAGTATAGGAGCAGGTGCAGAGGTCTGTGAAGTTTAACCCAGCCTTGCGGCACTGGCAACGGTTAGTGGAACACCGTTCCTTGTTACATCCGTAAATAAAGTTATTGATTGATTGATCCGCACTTTACTAGTTGAAGTATGGCTTCAGGGGCTGGTGGCAGCTTTGTCATAACCGGTAGCCAATCATCTTGATCCATCGAACATCCATAGTGTTGTGGTGATGGTAGCTCTGGATTTGTTACTCTATCTCTGTTACAGACCATCATTTGATCATTTGGTAATGCAGTCGCAGGATCGCCTGGTGCAGCGCAGCCTGGGTTGGCGGCAACTTGTCTGATTGTGCTTGCTTCTTCCTGAAGAGGAACCATCGAAGTTCTTTGACAGTGGTGATGCTTATTCTCAGCAGATATAGCTGGAAGACAAACTTCTCAATGGCTGGGGCGATCTCGTCATCTGGCTGAGCAGCTTGCCCAATATTCGCGAGGGCAGTGGTGATGGATTGATCAGCTTCTGCAAATACCTTCCAGCAGAGAAACTTTCCTCTCCCATAAAAAACTTCCTGTGTTGTCAGCTCCCCTAAAAGCGGGAAATGCTGGAAGTGCTGCTGTCTTCTCCTGCCCAACAGTTTGAACAATTGACCTCAGCACAATCACACGAAGGTGCTGCCCTCTTCCCGTGACAAACAAGGTGTTCTCGCACAATTCCGGGTAACGCCTTGGAGCGAGGACGAAGACGTCTGTGTCAGGAGAGTGAATCTGTAGTTGGGTTGCACCATCAGCAGTAGCATCGAGGGCAAGTAAGATCATCTTCGTATCAGCTTCTCCTTGGTTACTCTGTAGATGTCCCACGTCCTTGTGTGTTGCTTGGCACTCGCTTCGCCATGCCATCACTAGTTGCTTTCCACTATGTTCAGCATACTTTTTAACCTTCTGGCCCAGATAGATGGTGAGCTCCATCTAAGATGGAGTCTCTTCATTGGGATTGAATTGCATTGTGTCGGTGATGCGATAATACACTGGTGCCTGGCCTCCTTGCCGTCTAACCCTGGTGGCCGCTTTGAGGGACAATGGTAAATCGTATCTGTCAAAAATTAAACGCACGTCATTACTTTCACTGTACGTCTGCAGGGATACGGTTGCTGAAGTGTTCAGCTAGCTGTGAGCAATTTCTGATCAACTCTGGTTTGTTAAGTAATTGCACTTCTGCCATCCCATCTACAATAGCGACTTTCACTTGATCTTCATTTGGACTAACTATGCTCCTGTTGTTTCCCCTGTCGTTCAACTTCTCTAGAATGTTCATTAGATTACTCTTGGATGAATAGTGAAGCATTGTGCCATCAGCAGCAAACAACAATCTTGGGACTATTGAAAATTTGTATTGGCCAACAGTGTCCTTGATATCGGTTTCATACCTGCTCTTGCACACCATCATCATACGTGTAAAAAGGGACCTGTCCTCTTGAAGTTCCACGACTTTGTCTGCTGCATTCACCTTCACAACCTTTGCTACAGCTAAGTTTGATGGTTGTAGTATGATATTAAGAACATCATTCTGCATAATTTGTATCAATTTTTTGTTTGTGTGAGCGTTGGAAGCAGATTTTGCCTCCGCCTCGTTTTCATGCTAGCTTAGTCATGTGACAACCCTTACCATATAAACATGTTTGATTGCAGACATGACATCCACCTGCAATACGTAAGTCAACTTTTGCGCTGTTCTGGAGATGTTAACGGGCTCTCCAGTACAACTTTTGTATGAGCCTCGTTTTCATGCTAGCCTGGTCACATGACCACACAAGCCCCTAAAAATGTTATGTTCATGTTTAGAACATTGAGTAGCATAATTTGGGTGATTTTGGGAAGATTTTACACAAATTATGGAAAGTTATAGGGAATTTTATGTTTGAGCCTCTTTTCTATGCTAGGATTTACACATCACAATTTCCACCCCCCATAAATCCCGTCCGAGCAAGTTTCAAAGTTGCCACCAAAACTTTTCATGTTATTTAGGGTCCCCTTAACACATCTAGACTAGTGGCTTGCTTTCAGCACAAAATTCCCACAGGACTTTATTTCATGACCTTTGCTCCCGGACTTGAGTTCCCTTCATTCTTGTTGCCATTTGATATTCAAGATGTATTTCCAGTTACTTTGAAATAATTTCCTTCCCCCATATAAAAACGTTTGATTGAAAGTAATGCATCATGAGTAACGCAGACAGTGATACATTGTAGCAGGGAGATTGCAGTCAACAGTTTCGCAAACGGTAACCGTTTTGCATTACTGGGCGATAGCTACGGGATACACCATCTGGGGAGGGGGAGGATGGGTGGTCAAAAACATGCACGATAACAACAGGGAAAGTGAACAAAGTTAGAGCGAAGGTTCCGCAAATCGGTCTGTTCCACCTCCACCACCGCAGCTATGTATCCAGCAATAGCGGCCTATTGCTGAAATCATTTATAACAACTACAAGTCATTTTATGCTTAAAAGAAAACAAAGCAGCCTTGACTTATACCTCCATGTCCTACAGTTGTAGTGATTTGGCTTCCTTCGCCGATTCCATAAGCTCGTCTGGCCAAGACACCCTCATCATGAAACTCAAAGTTTTTGAGCTTATTAATTCCAGGAATTTTTCTTTGTTCAGATGTTTCGTGAATGGCAGCCTCCACCACTGCAACTCTGACGCCTTCGACTCCACCGTGCGAAAGGATCGCATCCTTCATCTGTTGCGTGGTTGTTACGTCATGTCCCTTGTTAATGTACCTTCTGATGTGACTCTTGCAGGTGGCTGACATACGGTCAGCTGGACCCTTGCCTCCCCGGGGGTCTGAAAAGTCCACTGCAAGGACAGACACTCCAGATGACGACTGGATGGTAGGCATGGCGAGGACTGTCGTGGCACTGTGGTAGCGCCCGGCATTATCTTGTTGGAAATACGCATGCTGGATCTCAATATGCTCAGTCTTCAGTGTCCGTAACACATGTTCCAGGAGGAGAACAATGGTGGAACTGGCTTGGTTGCTCGACTGAAGAATGTGTACAAACGTCTGAGTCTGGAGCTGCCCGCTGACTCGTCGTGCCACCACACTTATGTGCCACAATAATCCACGCTTGCCAAACCAGTCGCTCTGGCTCTCCCTGTAGCGTTGAGGTAAAAACTTCATCGCCCAGTCATTTGTTATGAGACATGTTGTCTCATCGAAGCGGTCTAGAACGTCCAGTCGTGCCTGGTCCTGTCTTACGGTGCGAATTTGATGGCACTTCCACAGATGTATCGCTTCCCTGGCATGTTTATAAAGGTATAGCGCTTCATCTTGATCTTCGGTTGAAGAGAACTCAGCTTCCTGAATGGCTCTCTGTATGGAATCCAGGAGTTTGTCTAAGGCCTTGCATTGACTGCAGTGATCGGTATGGGCGTGGTCGCATTTCTGTCTCATGGAATTGTTCCCGGGGTCACTCATGGCATAGATACTACAGTGATCTGGGACGCACGAGTCTTCACTGATATTCCACAGTTGATAAGAAATCTTGAAAATTGTCCATGACTGCCTCCTCAAGCTTCCGTCTAGACGTTCCTTCTGCTGAATAATATGGTGAAACCAGTGAAAAAACAATCTGAATCCACAGGACCACTTGTATTTTGCACAAACAGGTCCTTGCAGAGGGCAGCATTATCTTTAACAAGTGCATACACATTAAACAGTTTGAGACCCTCACAGAATTCTCTCAAGTAGAGTAAGCGCTTGTTTATTATGCTCACTTGGATGGTTCCAATAATGTCGTCTTGATGGGTCTTGTCTAATGGGCCAGTGTATCCATGGTCTAAAAATAAGTCTCAAGCTATCATCAAATGAATCACAGTTTCTTATTTTTTCAGAGTTCCTTGTCCTTAGGAGTGAAATGTGTTTCAGCATCAAGTTGGTCAAGGTTGACTTCAAGTGTTAGCATCAATTCATACACAGACTCAGCCAAAAACGATGGAGGAGGACCATCCTGTGCTAATGAAGCTGCAACAATTTCGCCGCATGTTTTAAAGCTTTTATTTTGAACATTGTATGTGGAGTTAATGCGCATGAAGCCATGGCTATAGAATTACAAAAGAAGCTTGATGAGGAAAGTAATGAAGATCTTACTGCTCCTACATTTGATTTTCACAGTCTGTGAAGGAGTGAAAGCGCTTTAAGCGCATTTGATCATGATATGAAATTTGCGCTATATAAATTTTAATTATTATTATTATTATTATTATTATTATTACAAGTGGAACCGGAATAAAAGCAATATATAATTTAATTGTCATAATGGAAAAATGGTAAATATGATACCACCTACTGCCCTTAATTTTAGTTTTAGTGGGGTTTAGAAATTGCCGCGAAAATCATGCAAATTTGTTAGTAAAATTGTTTGCCAGAGTTTCAGCAAATGCTGCACACTAATAAAGTAAGAATCAAATTCAATATTTTGGGTTCTTTAATCAAATGGATCGATCTATTGACCGAGAAATCAATCAATCAATCAATCAATCAATCAATCAATCAATCAATCAATCAGCCAGTCAATCAATGAAATATTAAATAATAATAATAAAAACTACAAACAATCAGACTAATCAGCCACTTAGGCTTATGTACTGAGTACAGTCTACTTTTTTAGCACTATATTCCATTCCAGTTACATGTTGTCAGACTGTATTGGTCTTGAATTATTCACCAACTACAGTGGAATGCCACCTTAACAACATCTCAATACAGCCACTTTTTTGGCTGGAACAAAAGCTCATGAGTCCTGTTAATGCAACTACAGCAAACAGGAGTCCTTTGGGACTTAGAATTAAATTATATATGTCATGAAATCATTTAAAAGGTATCAGAACTGGTACCATAGATTTAACCTAGATGTACATGTATCCTGTTAACAGGACCTGACCCCACTTATAATACACTGATGTCTAAGCTTTTACGGCCTGTCAGTGGTCATATTAACAGCTTTCCACTGTAACTTGTACTTAGCCTACAGAAAAGATTTATATTTTAAGTTCTCAATTATTTAGCCAGTTGCACAATCATTTCTCTCATCTTTATTTGTTTTGTTTGTTTATTACCACTGATTTCATTGCTAAGCAACCTTCAAAGTCAAACCTCTGACTGTAAAGTTGACAATACACTTCCGTCAATCATGCGTAACGATACGACGAGACATGTCCAGACGTTGTTATGCAAATTTGTGTCGTGTAACACAATCGTAGTCAGTGCTGTTTTCGGACGTTTCTCTGTTTGTAGACGACAAAAATGGATCCACAAAAGTTCTTTCCTTTACAAATGGCGGTAGCAAAGTGTAAAAGTAGAAAGCAGTTTCAGTACATTACAATCATGCGTGCATGATTTTGTCGCACAGCAGGAGAAAAGCCATTTAGGGTATGCATGATTGACGGAAGTCTATTGCCAAGTGAATTTTGATTTCGAAGGTTGCGTAGCATTGAAATGATCGAGTGGTAATTTGCCACACAAAAAATATAAAACATTACAATAATAATAGAAAAAAGGGGGCCTATGAAGAAATCATAAGGTTTATAATAATTATATTACTGTAGGTCCCCTTGTTACATTACTTGTTAAGACATATGTTGGAAACATGGAATGATTCACGGACGTTAAATAGGTCTAATTTATTCTGGAAGTCACTTAATATAAACTGCATCATTGGTGGCTTACAGTACATATTGAACTGTAGGTAGTGCCTGGTCAAAAGCTTACTGGCTTCCTGTCTGGTCTGATAGCAATGCCAAATAACAGACCGAGGGCTATGAATGTAATATCCTGCAAAAAAAAACAAAGAGTAAATAAATTATTAATTAATGTTCTTGCAAGTTGGTTGTGTCCATACAACTATTAATATAATGACTTAATTTACAATGGTCATGTTTAGTTAAGTGTAACCAATCCATAATTATGAAAACTATTGGCAGTACAGTAAGGTAGAACCCGCTAACTTGAATTTGGTTAACTGGAACTCCCCGCTAACTCAAACTAATTATTCCTTTCCTTGGCTCAAATTTACCCCGACAACTCAAACTCTATTTTTACGTTGATCGGTAAACCACAGTGTCAGAACATAGCTTATTGATAACAACGTGATAATAAATGTATGGAAACATAATTCAAGCCCATGAAAGACCGATAAATATCTGGTCGATCACTGTTGACATAGCAGGGTAATTTGTTTCCGGAGTGACTGAGAGCCTGATCTGTTAGTCACAAAATTATTCTGAACCACTTAACTTCACCATCGAAAGACAACATCATTAACTTATAAAACAAACTAATTGTACCAAAAATGACTTGTGAATGAATAATAAAACTCCAATACCTTATTAATTATTAACAGGATACTTTAAATTTAATACCAACCCCACTAACTCAAACTATTTTTTGTTTCCCTTGGAGTTTGAGTTAGTGGGGTTCCCTGGATGGGATGCTAGTCCATCGCAGGTTACCCCTGTTGCCGGTACCGATTTATACTTCTGGGTAGAGTAAGGCACTGTGAGAGTAAAGCATCTTGCCCAAGAATACAATACAGTCACACCGGCCAGGGCTCGAACCCGGACCACTCAGTCCAGAGTCCAGCGCACTAACCATTAGGCCACCGCGTCTCCCAGTGCATTTATACATAAAAGTGGTATTTTTAATGCATTTGCTATTGTCCTCCACAATTTGTTTTTGACAGAATATGCTAAGTTTGGCTGATAAACTAGGCACATGCAAAAATGGGTAAAATCTTAGCTGGATGAAAACATATAGCTCTGTGCAAGAATTAAGTACAGCGATTTCATCAAAAAGTTGCATACAAATAATATCCAAGACAGTGCCACAGCATGGATAAAATAGTTTTCAAGCGAGAGCAAACCCAGCAACAAAACCCAGCTCAAAACTGTCCAGCAACAAAATACACAGAGTCAAACATAATTTTTATCCCAATGTCAAGCAAAATACAGTAATTTTGAAGCTACAACTACATGTACATGTAGCATGGCATTTAACAACGCTGAATGGTCCAGACAAAAACAAACAGAAAAACAACTCTGAACCCATGCAGTGACAAAAATAATTTTGAACCCAATTTAACTCTGAACATTCCAGCAACAAAAACAATTTTGAACCTAGTGACAAATCGATTTATTTTAGAACAGTCAAGAGAGAAAAATAATTTTGAAACCAGCGTGGGCGACACAATTCTCAGTAACTCTGTACAATCGAGCAACTAATATATTTTTCATGAAAGCATCACTGAAAGCAGACAAAAATAGCGACCATGCTATTGCATGCTATTGCATGCAGTTAGTTTCCTCAGTAAAACTAAATTTAATCATTTCCCACAGTATCTGTCAAAACCAAACCAAACATCGTGGCCAGGGCGAAGCAATATATATTTTCGCGAATGAACTTACCTTATATAGAACTGCTGATCATTCCCTCAACTTTATGTCTCGATAAAGAAGTCCAGTCCTTAAAAATGCTTAAACGGTAATGACAGACCGGTGTTTTCACGTACTCGACAAGCCCAAAACGTGTACGTGAGTTCCAGCGCCATGAATGGTAAGCTTACATCTCGCCAAAAAGCCCTGGTCTGCCTCCAGATTTGTACGCCAAGGTTTTCCACCGAATGAAACACTTACTGAATTCTGGTAGCTCAGTCTGTTTCCCTCAACAGCTGATGACTCGACTTGAGCAACCCAACAAAAAGCAGTTTTGTTGGCTGTCCAAAAGCACTACATGCAAAACTCGAGCAAAACGGAGCAAAACAAATCAATCTGGGTAACCGCTGGTCAGCGCTGAGTACGTCATGTAAGATAGCAATAGTGTCCTCGTTCCACACCTCGACCCAGGCTCTCGAACCCAGTCCCTGTCGGTTATTAAGGCAAAAGGCAAATCCATTCTATGAATATAGCGGAGATTTTAGAAAAAAACTGTCACATCATATAGGAAGAGGATAAGCTCAACCTCTCATCGAAGTTTGCTTTTAGTTTTTTACCTTAAAAAAACCAATGAACAATAGAGCAAGCCAACATGGTATAATGCATAATCTGCTTATCATTAAAAGAAAAAAATAATAATCGCCCTTTTAACGAACCTTCCTGAATTAGTTACCATTTTTTTTTTTTAAATTGCTGTTTTGTTGAGGCATAATGTACTTTTAAAGCAATGTAAATATTCAAAGCAATCTGGTCACGTGACTGATGACGTCACACTTACAAAGTTGCCAAAACGTGTTCTTCACATAAACATCTATCAACATGTAGATTTTGGTTGGCTGTGCACCATACGCTTTATGAGATATCGCAGAACCAAATTTTCACATATTTTTGCTCTCGTGTATAGCCCCTTAAATTTAAAATGCCAGATGTCAACTGGCCATTTCAAAATGCCTCACATCTATGTCTTGCTGACTACGTTGATTGCTTTTCAATTGATAGAGGCCTGTTCTCACAGTAAACAAAAACGCATTTTCGGGCGTGGTCACGTGACTAATGACGTCATCACACCAAGTTTGATATGAGAGTTATTTTATGATAAGTGTCATTACCTTATGGAGTTTCATCCCTCTGGGCCTTAAATTGACAAAGTTATTTGGCATTGAAAAAATCCAGTTGCAAAGGACTCTGGGAAGGTTCTTATTATAATTATATATTGCTCTTATAATTATTAATGGGTGCTCCATCAGGGAACATCGATTTCCCAATGTCCAAAACAACACTTGGGACTTGGGACAATGCGCCTGTATCAAATACCGTTTCCCCCACAATATTGTATTCTTAGGACATTCTCTGGACAAGACTTGCTTGCTTGCCGTTGCCAAAGGGAAATTATTCTTGGAAGTGATGCTCCTCGTCGAGTAACGATGAAAAAGTCATGATCTTGCTTGACATTTTTATGCATTGCACGCACTACACTTGCAGTATCCTCATGGGCTATGGTGGTTTTCTGTAGACTGTGAAAATCAAATGTAGGAGCAGTAAGATCTTCATTACTTTCCTCATCAAGCTTCTTTTGTAATTCTATAGCCATGGCTTTATCTGATTTCGTATGTAGTGATGACCCCTTCAAATTCCACAGTTGGTTCTGTTTTTCTCTTTTTGGGTGTTGAGCTTTCATGAAAGGGAACTTTTTCTTCCTTTTCATCCTCTCCATCATCATCTGTGTTAATTAAGAAGTCACTCATACGGCACAAATACAGGACAATCTTGGCATAATCCTTTCCCAGGTCCTCTTTATACTGCTTTAATGAAAAGAACTCTTTGGGGCATGACCCCGGGATGAACTGGGCTTCCTACCCATTTTCTAGAAGTAACACATAGTCTTCATTGGTGTCAAAAATATCACTGTAGTAAGCCTTGAATTTGTCCATTGCCTTCTCCAGGATGACATTGCAGGGTGCTTTATTTGACACTGACAAAGCAATACGCTTCCCTCTCTTTGGTTTGAGGCGCATCTCCTTTTTGCAAAAGTACATCATGCCTATCATAATTTGGACTTCTATTTCCTTGTCAACTTGTTTCTTGGACACCATGGAACTCAATTGACATGTATTTATCAAAGAAGCGCCCGCTTTCACACGACGGTCGTATTTGCAGCCTAAAGTAACGCTGCAAAGTGCTGCGTAAACGCTGCTTAATTGATCCGATGGCTTCGTGTGACTTATTACCAGCAGCTCTCCTGCAACTCTCCTGCAGCGCTCACCGTTGCTAATGCAGCACTCACCCAGTCAATTTTCGGCACTGCTGCAGCGCAACGAAAACAGCATTCGTGCAAAACCTTTATGCAGCGTTCGTTGCAGCGCTAATGAGTCGCTAAAGCAGCGCTGTGTAAACGTATTCTGTTTCGTACGGGATACCCTTTGTTTGTTTGGAACTTTACGCCTACCTGGCTGTGAGGATGAGCAGATAAGATGTATTTTCCCTGAAATTTTCTGGAATGTATTCACGCAGTGGAAGTCGGCGGGTATAAAATATATGGATACTATATCAGGCAATGACACCCGAAAAGATCATTGGAACCGACCGAAATAAGTTAAATTGACGTAGGTGTCCATATTAAGCAATTCTCAGGCCTATTTTGACCATTCCCTGGTCATTTGTAACTAATTTTTTAAATAAAGAAAGAAGGACAACAATAACAACAACTTTCTCTTTATTTTAATTACTGAGATTACTGATCCTTTCCTGGGTTCTGCTGATTAGCTTCCATATGTTCTGTTGAAAACTGCCCTGGGGTGTACTTTCCCGTCTTTTTACTGGCGCGGTGGTTTCGGAACCATGTGGTTATCTGTGAAAATTTAAAAGGACAGGAAATAACATATCCTCCCTGGTATATCGTCGCAGGTCATAGTGACTTTGATCCTTTCTTGATGGAGTGAAGCTAAATAACCTTACTCTTATGAAAACTCTTATGGAATGCATCTTAACTTAATATTTTATCAGAGGAGTCCTTTGTGCACCAACTCCCCACTGCGAGAAATTACCAATCAATTGGAAAAGAAGGGATTTCTCGGCGATCCTAAACCGGTGTTATACTGTTAACATTTGTTGTTAAATTTAATTGCTTTACTTGCAAATGTGGCGGTTTCTTTATCTCACGTTACCTCGGAACATTATTTTTACGAGCGAATGCAATGAAACGAGTTTAGCTGTGGAAACTGATATGCAAATTTTCACTCGCTCACTCAGTCGGTTGATGGGCTGTAAAGTTTAATTTATGAATATCAATTTATGCATTAAATTATAAATTTATCCCTTTTTTCATTTAAATTGTGTGGTTCCAGAAAATATCCATACCTCCCCCACGGATGGTCAATGGAAATTCCAAAGGGGAGGGGGAGGCAGAAATTTACAAGGGGTTGGGGGGTGTCCACATGAAGAATTTGTCCGGAGGGTAAGGAAATTCACTGAAAAATCGTAAGCAAGGCACAAAGTCAACTTATTATACTTACGTAAATTATTTTGATAATCACGAAACAAAAAGAAATAAATAGATATCCAGTCAATTGTGATTAGCTTTAAGATGTTTGTCTTTAACGTTTCTGTTTTTTCCCCAAGTTTTGCTGCCATTCCAAAGATCAAGCCATCGTCCAATTGAGTAGCGATTCAAGGTGGAGTGGAGTGTGGAAACTCATACCCAGATCCCTGGGCGCTCCCCCCCCCCCCCTGGATCTGCCCTGGATTTGATTTGAGCCTTTTCTTTTTGTGTTCAGCAGTGTTTCATTATTATGATAATAATTATTCAAAAAAGGCAGTGATGCAGGATGAAAATAAACAAGGTATATGCAAAGAAAGTAAAATATCAGCTTCTCTGAATAGTTTCTAGTTTTATTAGGGATAGTCCATTTTTGGGTAGTCCATTGAGGTAGTCCATGGACTGGGGGTCAGTGTTTTGTCCACATCAGCATTTTCAGTACAGTTTATTATTTTGTTTGCATGTTCGTTTATATTATTTCACGCAATCAACTGTCCTTTAAAATATTGTAAAAAGTGAAGGTTGAATGTTTGGTTTATTTAAATCCTGAAGAAATAAAACACCTAACATTAATAGGCCAGTTTCGATTAATTAAAATTCTAACTTGGCTATGAGGCTTAGGGGAATAAAACAAAATAAATTATTTATTCATCCCTCAACCTCGATGTAATTTATTTTTGAATTATTTGTTTTATTCCTCTAAGCCTCGGAGTCAAGTTAGAAAATTGGCCTATTGTTGGTGTCTCATCTATAATAACAGTATTCAAGTGTTGTTGAAATGTTTGTACTGTTCTGTATTACATTTAGTTTGCTTGTTTTTCTTTTACCTTCATTTGTGTAACATTATTTGAAAAATTACTTATGCTACTATGATCAAATTTCTACCCCTTGCAATGTTAGGGGTATCATAAAGAATTCCACGAAAGATGAAAAATGGCGTTTTTCCATTTTCAAATATCTGTATTGGTTCTGGAGATATTTAAGTTTGAAAAATTTGTAAAATATGCAAATTAGGGGACTGATGACATCATAGACACAACCCAATTTTATATCAAGTATATAAATCGAGCTATCTCGGTCAATTTTCTGCAGACACCATTGAAACTTGGTAGACTAATAATTCTACAGGCAACACACTGACGGTAAAAAAAATCAAGTTCCCATGGCAACTCACTCTTTTCCAGTCCCCTCCAACCTGTTTTCAATAATTTAGTGATTTTCAGCTCGGAAAAATTAAACCAGGCCAAGAAGTCGACTTAACACATTTATATGCTTGCCAGATCATGTAGATGAGGCATCATTTGCAAATATCAAAATGGAATGCCAAAGATGGCCAGAAAAGCCTTTAACATCAGAGAGGTCTGGAACCCAGTATGTTGCCATGGTAAGAAAATTGGCAAACTCATATTGTGGAACACATGTAGTCCAGTCAAGGTAGTAATAAACCCGCCACAAATTGCAATAGAAACAAAACATAGAATTTCGTACTTCAATACAATGAGGAATAACATACTAAAAGTCACTGTTAATCGGAGGCAGTGGAAACATGTCATTTTTGCATATTTCCATATTTGCATATTTAATAAAGAGTTACAATGCCATTAAAGAATGTATGTAACTCCAAATGTTACAGTACAAACTAAACGAAAATCAATAGGCTAACTTATCAATCCATTGCCAGTATATTGATAATTGCAAAGTCATTGTGTGACGTCACAATGAGGATGTCACAAATATGTTAATGCAATTTGTTAAGACGCCATATTGGATTTGTTAATCGATCAGAAAATGGGTTTTAAGGCTTATCAAACTGGATTCAAAGAGGACATTGAAACGTTTTCAGTCAAAATAAAGACTGCGATCATACTTTTTTAATGATGCTGAAGTGTCATGCCGAAATAGTTATCTGTACATTTTAAAACATATCAGACAATTTTCTCAGTGTCGTTGTCTTCATCCTCGTCAAGGGCATTGGAACAATGCACGCCGGAGAACAACACAAGCCAAACTTCACACAACTGCATCTTTTGGAAGAACAGTTGGTCTTGCAGTTGCACTTGACTGCTTCTAGTAGATAGGCGGGTGCTGCCTTCAGGTCCGTGTGTACGGGAAGCATCCGTCAACCACTCACTTTCCATCCCCATTCCTGGGCTACACTTGTTGATTCCACTCCATTTCTGCACTTGATAATAAACCCGTAGGCTGTGATACTTAGCTGCCGATGACGTGGGGGGTAATGATCGAGGTTGCACACAAGACAGCTGGATGAGACCTTGCGGTGAAAGTGTTGCACTCGAAGGGCATCTAGCTTCTCTCCCGGTTTGCCATTGTACAAACAAACTAGGGCGTTTTCTCCAGCTGTGATAACATCATCCCATGTGGCTTGTGGGTTTTTGAACACTGCAGCCTGCGCACAAAAAATTTTACTGGATTTGAGATTTTTCAAAGCTACAGGTTTCCCAATGTCGAACACTCTAGACGTTGTGTCGCATCCTAGAATTGCATGCGCAAAAAGTAGGTTGTCACAAATTTTCTCCCCAATAACACGTTGAACTAGTTTAATGTCCCAGCATCTTGGCATCCGTTGTGAAGTTAACTTTGTTTCAGGCCTGAAATAAATGCCATAGGCTGTGTCAATTGCACTAGAACAGAGAAGTACAAGGAGGTCTGTATCATCTCCAACTAGAACAGTGATGTTTCTGTCTGCTGCGGCAATGGCTGTTTTCACTATCAGGACGTCCGCATCAGCTTCTGCGTTCAATGCAACAATGCCACGCTCTTTAAAATACTTTGTGAGCAACTTGATGAACTTCTGTTTGTTGGACGTGTTAGACAAGAATGTATCCTTCTTCATGGAACACATGTCCCCATTGAAATGCACTTCAGCTGCTATACCACCTCTGACCCGTTTACAATGGGTGCCATCTTTTGTGGAGGGTCTACATTCGTATCCATCAAAAACTACGATGGCTGAGGTGTACCTGTCCATGACATACTGAATGTACTGACCACAGATGCCGTCGTAAGTCTCTCTAGTGTGCCATGGAATTCTGTGCAAAAGGGCACCTCCATCCAAAACATACTGTACGTTCGGAGGTAGGCTGAGAGTGTCAAGAACTTGTTCCACATGGCATCAGCAAGAGTTGATTTACTGGCAGAAAGCAAAATATCAGTTGTTTCAAAGAGGGCTGGTGGATAACTGCAGAGTTCGTACCAAAAAACCTCGTTCAACTCTCTGCGAAGTGTACCTGCTGCAACCAGACGCTGGAACAGGAGCTGTGGATCAATGGCAACAGTCTCATTTCCTGTATGCACTGATGTATTTGCTTGTAGAGTTACAGCTTGATTTTTTCTTTTGAAAACATACTCCTGTACTACTTGGCCTTGCATTCCATCCAATATTTTCTTCCCAACATCGAAGGCTGTGTCAACGTTCACTGAATTATTAGCAGTGACTCCAGTGTCAATGCTGTTCAAAGCAGCATCCACCAGCATGTGTCCCCTGAAGGCTCTCTCGTATGCCTTGCCAGTCATCATGTGCGTTACTGTA
Source organism: Desmophyllum pertusum (assembly GCA_029204205.1). NCBI lineage: Eukaryota > Metazoa > Cnidaria > Anthozoa > Scleractinia > Caryophylliidae > Desmophyllum > Desmophyllum pertusum. Next base: position 766,821 of record MU825904.1, read on the forward strand.
TTAACAGCGTATATCAATTCAAGCAAGTTGCGAAGTCCTGAGCCTGCCATGATTTGACCAATGGCCCCTAAAAAACTCATCAGTGTGTGGAAGCCACCAAGTCGCAATACAATAGCACGCAACTCACTTCCTTCTGGCTCACTTTCGATGATAGTCATAGAATTCCACCAAAGCGGTTGGTCAAAGGTGATAATAGGTGTTGCATTGTAGCGTCTCGCATGGTTACTTACAAATATCAATGTAGAGTAGATGCAAGACACATCACTAGGGTTCAGGTCAATCATCGGAAGGAAAAGAACAGACGATTGTCCAGGATGGTTGCCCTTATGTACAGCCTGCATCATGCCGGACCATGATGGACGCGGTGAACGCACTGTTAACGATACCTTCCAGAGTAGATCTATTGGGGAGGTTTTACTGTCATGCTCCTTGTTGCCTAGTACTTCAAATTTTAAAGAGGCTGAACCACTGCAAGACTTAGGATGTCTTATTTGGATGCGACCCACTGCCTCAATGTCCTCCTTGGAGACAGTTATGCGTGGCACGATTCTTCTTATCTCTGTGCTGGGAGTCACAGTTGCAATGATTCCCATGCCATGAAATGTATTGAGTCCATCAAGTGTTCTAATGTTGTGGTCAACATTGTCTGCCATGTATTGAACAAAATGGCCTTCATGATGGTTTGGTACTTCTGTTCCTTGCGAGACTGCTGCGCATCGCTCATACCTCTGAACTTCTTGATACGAGCTGCAAAATCCATGCTGATGCCAAGAGTCTATAGGAAATTTGGAGGCAAAATGGCGGTGCATTTGTACTCCTAAGCCTATTTGCAGAGGTGCTATCAGAACCCTTGGTCTAATACACTGCATTATAGCTTGGCCTAGTGATGCTATCTTTGTATCAACATTCTCTCCAACTGCGAGTTTGGTAAGCAGATGTTTCAATGATTCCGGCAAAAATGACAATGCTACTTCAGTAGATGACATTTCCGCTGACATGGGGTAAACATCACTTGACTGAACTACTGACTTTACTTCACTTTTAATTAGTTTGGCTGCAGTTTCAATAATTCTCATTTTCTCGTTTGTGCAATTTTCATCTTTGGGCTGATTATAAAAATTGTGAATAATGTTGTATGCTGTACTTCTAAATGTAACCACATTCAGTTTTCCATTGATCTCCGTAATTATTATCCTGTCTCCAAAGTGGCCAAGAAGCTTCTCCTTCATGTACGTAAAACCGTATGGATCACAACTGGTATCAGCAAGGAATTCTTGCATTTTGACTTTTGTTCATCATCATTTTCTTCCAAATACTTGACTACTTTAGAAAATGCGACTTCTTTCGTGTCATCTGATGGTCGTCTGTGCTTTCGCTGTTTTTGAAGCAAAGGTTCCTCTGTCATAAACCGTTGTGGTATTTGTTTCCCTGTTCTGAAGTTCACGCTACAAGTATTGTGGTATACCGCGCCGGCAGCGAATACATCTTGCGCATATTCAATTCGACCTCGTACGACATCTGACCAGGTATCATTACGTTCATTACACAATTTTGTAACACTGGCCTGAAAGCCCAGTGTTCTAACTGGAATCAGTTCATGTGGCTTTTTCTTGCTGTCGTATTTATCGGTAGTACTGCAAAATAGTAGTTAAATGCGGCAGCTGATGATCTTCGTGCACACAGATTTTCACAGCTATCATCTGCGTTACATTCCCGTTTTCTCTTGGACGCACTAGCTATGCCAGTAGGAGAACAGAAGTCCTTCCTACATTTTACATGAACGACCTGGCCTGGTGCAGTGCTAATATCACCATTCCTCAACGCATTTGCTTTGGCGATTCCTTCGCAGCCTTTTAATTGTAGTGCTCAGGCTACTTAAGGCATGACTGGCGAGATGACATCCCCTCCCCCCCCACGACACCCGACAAAACAAATTCAAAATGGCGGATAATATGGCGGATAAAATGGCGGACATCGTGGCGCATCTGTCGCACGGAAGCTCTATTATTTTTCAAGATTTTCAAGATTTTTCTACAGAGGAAGAATCGATATTGCATGGAGAAAACTCGAAGGTAATAGTTTTGCTATTTTTGCTTCGAATTATACATTTTAGAAAGGTTTTCCACGCGTTTGAAATAAGCAATGACTAACCGCCCTCGTATATATAAGGTTATGTTTGCTAACTTAAGGAAAGCCTCCTATCGTGTTTCCTTATCGTAGAGGCGTAAATTTAGTGAGAAATATGAAGTGAAAGAGTGCAAGTTGGACTAAAATCTTGTAAGAAATGAAGTGTCCATGTTTGTAACAAATTCTCCTTGAATATCCAGCTATCTGGATTGAGAATCTTGACTTTGATCAGTGTTACTCCAACTGCGTATAAAAATGATGTAAATATGCTGTTCATCAAGCAGTGACTAAGAGATTACACATTTTATAGGTTTAGTGGTACTTTTAAAATTAATTTCACTCAATTCTAGAGGAATTTTGTTTTGTGGGAAATTATTCAGAAGAAAAATATTTTCAGGTTAATCTCAGGTGACTAAATTTCTACTTGCTGCTAGGATGAAAAGAAAAATCAGCCAAGTCAAAATAAGAAAACCTTACATGCTTACAAAAGACATAGATTGTGGTCTAATGCATGCCTTTGTTAATAATTATTAGCAGATGAAAGAAATAATTTATGATCAGGTCTTTATTCTCCGCTGGCTGGTGCGATTATTCACAGTTAGTCGACACTTAGCATACACTGGCATGTGAATACCTTAATGACAAGGTAAATAATCCAAATTTTCTTTGACTAAATTTTGACTACCCTGGAAAAGTTTGACTTAATAGGCCTTATGGCGGCCGATTAATTATATTCTTTTATATTCATGCTAATCAGCCCCCCCCCCCCCCCCTAGCATGTGCAAAATTCAAAAGAATTTCTACTCTAAAATGAGGCTAGTAGGGAGGCTGATCATTAGCATGAATATAAAAGAATAATTAATCCACCACCATTTATGAATAATAGGTCTAAAAATAAATTATTACATAAAAAATGAGAACATCGACCAGTTGACACCTGACTAACTCCAGTTTGAACCAAGTTTAATTTTGCAAGTTGTGCACAGAATGTGACTGACACTGAATATTTATCAATAGGATAACATGTAAATGATGAATTGGTATAAATTAAATAAATAATATTTATATAATTTTACATGTGGATTTTGTTTTCTATATACATTTATGTACATTTTGAGTCTTTCTGAACAGCTTAATTTGCAATAATGTATTGTATGCTGGCTGAACATTAATTTAGGTTGAACGCAGTCCACTGAAATTAGTAAATAAATATTCTCAAAAAATCTCACCTTATATTTACAAGGTTTAATATTTAATTATTTTACAGTATGAGTGGTGAAATTACTTGACAGTTCATGGCTGTTTCCTAAAGCTGGGCATCATGCACATGTATATGCCAGTCGATCATATATGCAACTGGCCATGGTTATAAGGTATATATATATATATATATATATATATACACCCGTTTTCAAAAACTCTGCTATTTTCAAAATATATATACATATATATATACCTTTTGTTTCCTCATCACATAACAAAGGGTAGACAAAAGGTATATATATATTTATATATATTTTGAAAATAGCAGAGTTTTTGAAAACGGGTGTATATAAATATATATATATGGTTTAAGAAAAGACAAATAAACTACAAGTTCATCCTTACAAGCCTGTTTCGTGGTTGCCCACTCATCAGAGGATTTAATAAGAGTATATTTTTACCGTCGCTTATATACAAATTGATTTACATAACAATAGTGGTGATGCGATGACCTAATCAAACTAGTCTAATATATGCAGCGCGAAATTTAACAGTTCAATTGTTGCGTAGGAGGGCTTTGTTTCTGTGTCGGCAGGAAGACACGAGTTCATTGCGTTTGTTTAGTGTAGACAGTTCAGGTCGGCAGATGATTATAAATTTTTCTTTGAGGCATAAGTTACATCTTTTACTGGAGCTACTGTACGGCGAGTGTGATGAGAGAATGCGCCAGGAAATAAAGTGATCAATGTTGTTGTCTCATCACACTCGCCGTACAGTAGCTCCAGTAAAAGATGTAACCTATGCCTCAAAGAAAAATTTATAATCATCTGCCGACCTGAACTGTCTACACTAAACAAACGCAATGAACTCGTGTCTTCCTGCCGACACAGAAACAAAGCCCTCCTACGCAACAATTGAACTGTTAAATTTCGCGCTGCATATATTAGACTAGTTTGATTAGGTCATCGCATCACCACTATTGTTATGTAAATCAATTTGTATATAAGCGACGGTAAAAATATACTCTTATTAAATCCTCTGATGAGTGGGCAACCACGAAACAGGCTTGTAAGGATGAACTTGTAGTTTATTTGTCTTTTTCTTAAACCATATACTTCGCTCTACTTCCATGTATTGAGCACTGTTTTACGGAAATCAACACTACACTATATATATATATATATATATATATATATATATATGGTTTAAGAAAAAAGACAAATAAACTACAAGTTCATCCTTACAAGCCTGTTTCGTGGTTGCCCACTCATCAGAGGATTTAATATATATATATATATATATATATTGTTACGATTTCTGTTCCAAAACTATACAATTATATATATATATATATAAACGTAAACTTGTGAGAAGTCTCTCAAACAATGCTCATCTTCTTGTCTTCAACTGGAGGATCACTTGAGCGATCATGGAAACTTGAATGCGGTTGTAAGTAAATGCTTGAACTGTAAAGGTCAAATCTCCAACTCCAGTTTAGATGTTTAGCTTTTAATTCTCAACGTTTCGGCCGTCGCGGCCTTCTTCAGGAGCGTCAAGTACAGCAAACTGGTCTTACATAATTCAAAATTCGTGTCAACGGAAAATAATATAGCACGCGCCACAAGTTTAAATGACGTGCTAATAACAAACTCGCGCGCATCAAGGACAAACTTGCGCACGTATCAATGGCAAACTCGCGCGCGCATCACTGACAAACTCACGCGTGTATGTATAGCGACAGTAAATGGTCAAATTAAATTAAATTAGATTAATTTAAATTGTTCATCGCGGGCTTCAACCGCTTTATCCAGTATGACTCTCTGGCTCTTCTTATATGCATATCGTGACCTCTAACCCTTTCAATGATAGTCAATTTAAAGTTATCTGGTCCACATTTCCTGAAGTGACGAACTGTGGGGATGTTCTTGTTACCAGTGGTTATGTCCGAGCGATGTTGGTTTGCTCGTGTTCGAATACAGTTGCATGTCTCACCCACGTATTGGTCGTGACATTTCATGCAATTGACCAGATATACTACATTTGTTGTTTGGCAGGTGGAATTGTTCCGCAGTGTGATTCTTTCACCAGTTGTTGTGCTGTTGATTGAGGAACCAAATTTTCCATATGTTCGGCAGCAAGCGCACCTTGTGTCAGTTCTACAAGGATAGAACCCGGGTTGTGTGTTATCATTATCTCGGCGTTGCTTGTGCTTATGTGTGAAGTGAATCTTAAGGTTCTTGTTGCTTTGAAAGGAGCGACCACAAATCTTGCATTTGGTCTGCGTAGGGTCGGGTGTATAAGTGGTACTGCCCAGCTGGGATGGTGGATTGTTTGTTGGATTAACACCAGTGTTGGACAGCGGTAATCGTTTGCTTGTTAGCATCTGTGAGAGGTTTCTTCCTTTACGGTAAGCAATCAGCGTTGGTTCTCGAAAAACATCCCTGCATCTAGGTGATGTATGTAGGATTTGCTGGTTTTCTTTAACAATGTTGTGGAGTTTTGGTAGAGCTGGGTTGTACGTGACGACAAGGGGCACCCTATCGTTGCCTAATTTGTTCACGTATGTAATTAGTGCCTCGTTTCTTGTTGTTTTCCTCGCTTTCATGATTGATTCTTTGATCAATTTGTTCCTGTATCCCCGGTCAAGTAGGACATTATGCAGTTCGCGTGCTCTCTTTTCAAAGAACTCGTTGTTAGAGCAGATACGGCGAAGTCTCAGAGCCAAGCTGTATGGTATGGCAGTCTTGGTATGGCGCGGATGGCAACTGGTCCAGTTAAGATATTGATGGGTGTCTGTCGGTTTGGTATAGAGATCGGTATGTATTATATCATGTTCTAAAATCACTTGTATGTCAAGGAACGCAATGGTGTTAGACGATATTGTCTGCTCAAATTTGATGTGCGGATCAAAATTGTTGCACTCATCAAAGAACTGCAGAAGTTTAACTCTACCAAAGGGCCAAAGGAAAAATATATCATCAATGAATCTGAACCAAACGAGTGGCTTAAGTACGGTATGTTCTAATAGTTGTTCTTCTAAGTGTCCCATGAATAGATTGGCATATGTTGGAGCCATCTTTGTGCCCATAGCTGTTCCTGTCTGTTGTACATAGTGATTTCCTTGGAATGTAAGATTGTTGCACGTGAGTACTAGTTCTGTGAACTTTAAGATGGTTTCTACTTTGTTCTCGTCATAGTTGTTAAGACGCATGTAGTGCTCACATGCTTTCATCCCACTATCGTGTGGGATGTTGGTGTACAAAGACCTGACATCCCAGGTGACCAATAGTGTATCAGGGGGCAGTGCCTGGTTGTTGTTGATTTCCATGAGTTTTCTTAGAAAGTCATTGTTATCTTTCAAGTATGATGGCAGCTTTTGGACTAGTGGTTGAAGTTGGTCGTCAACCCATTTGGAGATATTGGTGGTGGCTGAATTTATGGTGTTACAGATAGGCCGTGCAGGAGGTGGACGTTGTGGCTTGTGGATCTTTGGTACAAAGTAGATGTTACCTGGTCGGGCATTTCCGGGTACTAGGAAGTTGGCAGTGTCCTGGTCGATCACACCTTTGACTAGGGAGTCTTGTACTACTTCCTTTACTCTGAGTACGAAATCGCTAGTCGGATCACTGGGGACATGACGGTAAACGTCATCATCATTCTGGTCTTTCCCGTTTAGTTGTTTGTAGGCCTCATTCAAGTAATCCCTACGATTTTGAACCACAACAGCAGCTCCTTTGTCAGCCTGGAAAATAACAATGTTTTTGTCACGTTTCAATGTGTTGATTGCATTACCCTCTTCTCTTGTTACGTTGGAACGGAGTTGTTTGTTGTTGGGTGTTCCTTCCATTGTAGCCCTTTCCACAGCAGTGATGTAGCAGTCTAGACATGGATCCCTGCCAATGCTTGGGTCCATGTAGATGGCTTCTTGTAACTACTTGTCTTCTCTGTTTGTTGGCTGGTTTGCTCTGTTTGTTGGCTGTTTCGGTTCTCATCCCAGAAAAATTCTTTTAGACGCATTCGACGACCCCATTTCGTTACGTCTGCAATAAGTTCCGTTCTGTTGACACTTGTCGGTGTGGGTACAAACTTGAGCCCTTTGCTTAGGATACTGATCTCTTGTTCAGATAATACCCGGTCTGACAGGTTGATGACTGTATTGCGATTATCATTCCTCGTTCTTTTGCTGTTTCTGTGTCTGCCTCGGTGAAAATGCCTGTGTCGTTTCCGTCTGGAGGTGTGGTGTGGCACATCAGGTCGTACATCTGCTGCAATATCTGTCGCAGTATCAGTTTGTTTACTACTGGGGCTGTCTCTATGGTTACTGGTGGCTGCGGGCATACAGTCTGCTCTAGCTTGTGAATTGAAATGTGTTCCTGAGGCCCTAATTGGTTTTTTCTGGTTTTGCCGTATCCGTTGCCAAATTCTCCCCGAGGGTGTCGTGGGAGTCCTGTGAACAGTTGTGCTGTTGGTTTTGTTCATAGTAGTCGCAGGGATTGAAATATGTTTTTTCGACAAGGCAAGGTAATGTTCAAATTTCTGTTGTTTCTTGGCAAACAGCTTGTCATAGATAGCACTGTCTTGTGTCTTCAACCAGTTAGTTGATGTTTGAAATTGTTCATTGTTTAGGTCGTTTGATAGTGTGATCAATTTAGTATCTATCTGTGTCTTGAGTGTTTCACAGTTGTTATTCTGGGCCTCGAGTAGAATTTCCATCAATTGAGCTGAGGTGTGATTAAGAACATTGTCCCACGTGGCACGCAAATTACCCTGTAACTCACCAATTTGCGGGGTTAGGTTGATACGAAGGCCCGGTGGAACAATGTTGTTGTTTCTATATAATGATAGGAAATGCTGATGTAATTCTCCAGTAATAACCTTAGCTTTAAGTCGATGAAGTTGCCAAAGAGTTTTGTTGCATTCTGCAGACAACCCTTCAGGAAAAAAAATAACTGTTGGTGGGCCAGGATTCATTTGAATGTCGCCGCTGATAATCAATAAAACAAGAAGTAAAGAATGGCTATGACGCTTGGAAAGTTTCATGTTCAGGGAAGGACGTACACGAATACTTTTGTCACGGTAGATCGTAGTGCGAAACCAGGAGTAAATCATTACCCGATAATTTGTATCAGCAGGCTGGTAAACCAATGGTGAAGATTCATGTCCGTTATGTGATGTGATTTTGAGATGCGATGCCAGTGACAATAATAAAGTGGCTAGTACAATAAATCTTATTGACATGTTGACACAAACCTTGTTATGCTGCTTGAGGATGTTAGTTTTCCTTTGAAGCTGAAAGATGAGCAGATCACAGGAATCCAAAGGAAACGCGATCGTGTCTGGAGACAGTGTACTTGATAAACGTAAACTTGTGAGAAGTCTCTCAAACAATGCTCATCTTCTTGTCTTCAACTGGAGGATCACTTGAGCGATCATGGAAACTTGAATGCGGTTGTAAGTAAATGCTTGAACTGTAAAGGTCAAATCTCCAACTCCAGTTTAGATGTTTAGCTTTTAATTCTCAACGTTTCGGCCGTCGCGGCCTTCTTCAGGAGCGTCAAGTACAGCAAACTGGTCTTACATAATTCAAAATTCGTGTCAACGGAAAATAATATAGCACGCGCCACAAGTTTAAATGACGTGCTAATAACAAACTCGCGCGCATCAAGGACAAACTTGCGCACGTATCAATGGCAAACTCGCGCGCGCATCACTGACAAACTCACGCGTGTATGTATAGCGACAGTAAATGGTCAAATTAAATTAAATTAGATTAATTTAAATTGTTCATCGCGGGCTTCAACCGCTTTATCCAGTATGACTCTCTGGCTCTTCTTATATGCATATCGTGACCTCTAACCCTTTCAATGATAGTCAATTTAAAGTTATCTGGTCCACATTTCCTGAAGTGACGAACTGTGGGGATGTTCTTGTTACCAGTGGTTATGTCCGAGCGATGTTGGTTTGCTCGTGTTCGAATACAGTTGCATGTCTCACCCACGTATTGGTCGTGACATTTCATGCAATTGACCAGATATACTACATTTGTTGTTTGGCAGGTGGAATTGTTCCGCAGTGTGATTCTTTCACCAGTTGTTGTGCTGTTGATTGAGGAACCAAATTTTCCATATGTTCGGCAGCAAGCGCACCTTGTGTCAGTTCTACAAGGATAGAACCCGGGTTGTGTGTTATCATTATCTCGGCGTTGCTTCTGCTTATGTGCTTATGTGTGAAGTGAATCTTAAGGTTCTTGTTGCTTTGAAAGGAGCGACCACAAATCTTGCATTTGGTCTGCGTAGCGTTCCTTGACATACAAGTGATTTTAGAACATGATATAATACATACCGATCTCTATACCAAACCGACAGACACCCATCAATATCTTAACTGGACCAGTTGCCATCCGCGCCATACCAAGACTGCCATACCATACAGCTTGGCTCTGAGACTTCGCCGTATCTGCTCTAACAACGAGTTCTTTGAAAAGAGAGCACGCGAACTGCATAATGTCCTACTTGACCGGGGATACAGGAACAAATTGATCAAAGAATCAATCATGAAAGCGAGGAAAACAACAAGAAACGAGGCACTAATTACATACGTGAACAAATTAGGCAACGATAGGGTGCCCCTTGTCGTCACGTACAACCCAGCTCTACCAAAACTCCACAACATTGTTAAAGAAAACCAGCAAATCCTACATACATCACCTAGATGCAGGGATGTTTTTCGAGAACCAACGCTGATTGCTTACCGTAAAGGAAGAAACCTCTCACAGATGCTAACAAGCAAACGATTACCGCTGTCCAACACTGGTGTTAATCCAACAAACAATCCACCATCCCAGCTGGGCAGTACCACTTATACACCCGACCCTACGCAGACCAAATGCAAGATTTGTGGTCGCTCCTTTCAAAGCAACAAGAACCTTAAGATTCACTTCACACATAAGCACAAGCAACGCCGAGATAATGATAACACACAACCCGGGTTCTATCCTTGTAGAACTGACACAAGGTGCGCTTGCTGCCGAACATATGGAAAATTTGGTTCCTCAATCAACAGCACAACAACTGGTGAAAGAATCACACTGCGGAACAATTCCACCTGCCAAACAACAAATGTAGTATATCTGGTCAATTGCATGAAATGTCACGACCAATACGTGGGTGAGACATGCAACTGTATTCGAACACGAGCAAACCAACATCGCTCGGACATAACCACTGGTAACAAGAACATCCCCACAGTTCGTCACTTCAGGAAATGTGGACCAGATAACTTTAAATTGACTATCATTGAAAGGGTTAGAGGTCACGATATGCATATAAGAAGAGCCAGAGAGTCATACTGGATAAAGCGGTTGAAGCCCGCGATGAACAATTTAAATTAATCTAATTTAATTTAATTTGACCATTTACTGTCGCTATACATACACGCGTGAGTTTGTCAGTGATGCGCGCGCGAGTTTGCCATTGATACGTGCGCAAGTTTGTCCTTGATGCGCGCGAGTTTGTTATTAGCACGTCATTTAAACTTGTGGCGCGTGCTATATTATTTTCCGTTGACACGAATTTTGAATTATGTAAGACCAGTTTGCTGTACTTGACGCTCCTGAAGAAGGCCGCGACGGCCGAAACGTTGAGAATTAAAAGCTAAACATCTAAACTGGAGTTGGAGATTTGACCTTTACAGTTCAAGCATTTATATATATATATATATATATATATATATATATATATATATATATATATATATATATATATATATATATATATATATATATATATATATATATATAGAAGTTTGACGGTGCCACTCGAGCCAACAGAGATGTTACTTCGCCAGGAGGATCCTGTAAGGATTCGCAGTCCAAACCTCGGCATGTGAATGAAGTAAAAAGGTTTAAAAAAGGCTAAGGACGGACAACTTCTGACGATAAAAAGTAAAAATTTAATGAAAACGTTTCGGTCTTAGACCTTCATCAGTTCGTACAAACAGCGTGTATATATATATATATATATATATATATATATATATATATATATATATATATATATATATATATATATATATATATATATAGAACGGTTAAGAAGTTTCTTGAGCCAACGGAAGATGTCATACCTTTAGGGATCCCAACGAGATACACAGTCCAAGCTTTGGTGGGTTAATAATAGTCCAGTTCGAAGATAAAACCAAAGACGGACAACCTTTGATATGTAAAAAATTTAAAAAATCTTTACTAAAACGTTTCGGTCGTTTGACCTTCATCAGTTGTACAGAGTAATAACACAGAATATTGACCGTTATATATAATTACACGACGAACAATAAACAAAATCATGGCAAAAGATTATATAACAAATTGAAAAGAAAAATTAGAACAATAATACAAAATTAAAGGCAATTACATAATCGGACTAGAAATAGACAATACAGAAGCAAAAGGTACTAACGAATTACAAATATCACGTAAACAAGACACTATAATTCAAGCATAACAAAATCCCTTGGCTATCACAAGTCCATGAATATCCGCGGGCGAATCTGCATACATAACAAATTCCCCGCATACGGTCCTTAAACAATTGAACACAACGTAATAAATTCCGCACCGAAGCCCTTGAATATATGTAACGCCAGCAGAAATAACAAATTCCTGAGAAAGGGCCTTTGAATGCTTGAATTAAAGTGTCTTTAAATATAAATAAATACAAAACGAGTAAACTAGAGAACAGCAAAACAAAAACTACAAGTACTAAAATAGTATAAAAAGTATTAAAATTCTAAGAGGTAAAAATAGTTCTAAAACCTGTCATAATAAGAAACTTGCAACTTGGTGAGAGAAAAAAAAAAAAATTTAATTTTGATAATGAATGCGTTTCTTCGAGTGGAATTCTTGTCTCCTGTTGAGCCCATGAGGGAAAATAGAAAATAATTGCGCGCTCCAATACGCTTCTTTTGTGATGAGCAATCTGTCAATATCATCAACTGTGGTATTACGTAATTGGTCGATACATTGAAAACTGAAGTCTTCTAAAACGTGTGGTGTTTTGTTGAAGTGTGTAGCCACCTCGCACGTTTTTTGTTGGTCCGCATGGAAGACTTGTGGTTTCGAAATCTAACTTTGAATTCTGTGGTGGTAGACCCAATATATTGGAGTCTACATTTATTACAATTGGCTAAATAAATAACGTTTGTGGAGCAGCAATTAAGTCTTTGCCTGATCACATAAGATTTACCCGTTTGAAAGCTAGAAAAAGTTTTGGAACTAACAAGGAAATTCTTGCATAGATCGCACCTATTTTTATCGCATTTAAAACAGCCCGGTACAGGTTCATTGTCTGTCCGCGGCGAGTCGGTTTTGCACTTTGAAGGCGCCAAGATCTCTTTGAGATTCTTTGGTCTGCGATATGATGGAATAATAGAATTAGATGAAAAAAGTTCCTTAAGTTGTGGCGAAGAATCCAAAATATGAAAATGTTTCTTAATTATAGAGTTAACATGAGGAAGATTGGGGTTATAAGTAACTACTAATGGAAATATTTTCTTAGAGTTCCTAACTTTGGGTGTGAGTAAATTGTTACGAGGGATTTCAACAGCCTTAGAAAATTGTTGATTAACAGAGTTTAATGGATAGCCTTGAGAAGTCAAATAGCCCTTGTATTCTTCCACTCTCTTGGAGAGAAAATTATCGGTGGAACAATTTCTACGTATTCTAGAGGCAACCCCAAAGGGGATAGCCTTAAAGACATGCTTGGGGTGGGCACTAGAGGGTGGAAGGTACAAGTGGCTATCCGTAGGTTTTGAATAAACATCTGTTTGAATGAAGCCATCAATTAAAAGGAGAGTTACATCCAAAACATTAAGGGTACTTTCAGAATACACTAGTTCAAATTTGATTGTAGGGTATAGAGAATTAATATAGTCCCGTAAATGAGTTCAATGCGGGAAGACCTTGCTGCCAGAGATCAAAAATATCATCACGATATCGCCACCATTGTGAGGGCTTAATGGGGCCGCAGAATTTAGCTTTGTGGTCAATTTCTCCCATAGCTAAATCTGCATAAACTGCAAGCATTTTTGGGTCCCATGGCTGTACCATGGATTTGAAGATAGTATTTTCCCTTGAAGACTGAATGATTGCTTTTAAGGCAGATCTCTACAGCTTCTAAAATGCAATTGGTGGACGGTAATGAGCTCTCTCTGGCATCAAGTGCTTTGCGCACCGCTCCTAACCCCAGATTGTTATCTATGTTGGGGAACATCGAGACTACGTCCCATGAAACTAGTAGTGTACCCTCAGGGAAGGGGCCTTTCTTGTTAAGTTCTCCTATTCTGTTAAGTAAATCAGTGGTGTCCTTAACGAAAGATGGCTGTTTGCGAGCTAATGGTTGGCAAGTAAAACTCTGTAAAGGCCGATAAATTCTCGATAGGCGTACCGCAACACGATGTTATCAAACGTAATGGGTTGTCCCTCCTTGTGAGTTTTGATGTTCCCAAACGCGACCCCGGGCTTAGCGTTTCTATTAAGAATCCACGAAGCTACTTCTGCTGAAATTTCGCTATTTGCAGCCATTTGGAACACCACTGCTCTACTGAACCTAAATGTCTAGCGGTGGGATCTTGGTCTAATAATTTATAGTGAAGAGGATTGTTGAGCTGCTCAAGCATTTTAGCTTCATATTCAACTGGGTTAATTAAAACAAAGCGAGAACCTTTATCTTGTATCCTAATTACGGTGTCTGAATTCTTAAGCTTACTTAAAGGAATTCTCTCACCTTTAGCAAGGTTGTCTTTAACATTTCTAATGTTCTGTGGGTTAAGCATGTCCTTTCTCACATTTGACAAGAAAAGTTCAAGTTCAGGAAATTTCGACGTTGGAGGTTTCCACTTCTTTTTCCTTGGAACACGTGGTAAGTGGCTCTGGATTTCAGTGTTGTCGTTGCTCTCGGCTGGTTCTTTCTCCAGGAAGAATACCGCTGTTCTTAGGCGGGCCTCGAAAGCTTCTATGTCATCATGAACTTCTTGCCAATTAATGTCTTTAGGTGCAGGACAGAAGGAAGGTCCCTTCCTTAATAGCTTTTGCTGGTTTTCATCCAAGTTAAGGGTGGATAGGTTGATTGGATCCAAATGTTCGGGAGGCAAGGATCTGTGTGTTTCGCGGAAGTGTGCGCGCTTTCTACGCAATCTTTGGAGCTTGTGGTAGCGTCTACCTTTCGCGTGTTGAGTTGTAACGTTGGCGTCTGTATTGACCGGATCTACCGGTCGAATCACTTACCTCATCTTGTTTCTTTCAATTAATTTCAAGTTGTTGTGTAAAATAAAGTTCTCAAGCTTAAGAGAATTCCACGTGTTATGTGCTGAAGTGTTATTAAAATTTGTAAAAATTCCACGATGGCAGGAATTAAGTTCTCTCTGTAGGTTTATAATCTTTTCCTGTGTAGCTTTACGCACCAAGTTGCAAATTTCTTGAGAGGTTCTTTGGAGCGCATGAGTACAATGTAAATTAAGATTAGGGTCATCAATATTTAGTGCCAGGTTGAATTTCAGGTTGAATCCTTTAGGAAATACGTTTGAATCATGACAAGTATTCAGAAATGACAAATGGTGTTGGTACCTGGTGAGTTTGTTCCAGACCTTTGCTGTACGAGAAATTAAAGTTGAATTGGAAGTTGAATTTAACATCTCCGGATCAGTCACGAGTGACGATTCCCAGGCGGACAAGAACAATGTTGTAGTAATACTTAGAACGGTTAAGAAGTTTCTTGAGCCAACGGAAGATGTCATACCAATAGGGATCCCAACGAGATACACAGTCCAAGCTTTGGTGGGTTAATAATAGTCCAGTTCGAAGATAAAACCAAAGACGGACAACCTTTGATATGTAAAAAATTTAAAATCTTTACTAAAACGTTTCGGTCGTTTGACCTTCATCAGTTGTACAGAGTAATAAACACAGAATATTGACCCTTATATATAATTACACGACGAACAATAAACAAAATCATGGCAAAAGATTATATAACAAATTGAAAAGAAAAATTAGAACAATAATACAAAATTAAAGGCAATTACATAATCGGACTAGAAATAGACAATACAGAAGCAAAAGGTACTAACGAATTACAAATATCACGTAAACAAGACACTATAATTCAAGCATAACAAAATCCCTTGGCTATCACAAGTCCATGAATATCCGCGGCGAATCTGCATACATAACAAATTCCCCGCATACGGTCCTTAAACAATTGAACACAACGTAATAAATTCCGCACCGAAGCCCTTGAATATATGTAACGCCAGCAGAAATAACAAATTCCTGAGAAAGGGCCTTTGAATGCTTGAATTAAAGTGTCTTTAAATATAAATAAATACAAAACGAGTAAACTAGAGAACAGCAAAACAAAAACTACAAGTACTAAAATAGTATAAAAAGTATTAAAATTCTAAGAGGTAAAAATAGTTCTAAAACCTGTCATAATAAGAAACTTGCAACTTGGTGAGAGAAAAAAAAAAAAATTTAATTTTGATAATGAATGCGTTTCTTCGAGTGGAATTCTTGTCTCCTGTTGAGCCCATGAGGGAAAATAGAAAATAATTGCGCGCTCCAATACGCTTCTTTTGTGATGAGCAATCTGTCAATATCATCAACTGTGGTATTACGTAATTGGTCGATACATTGAAAACTGAAGTCTTCTAAAACGTGTGGTGTTTTGTTGAAGTGTGTAGCCACCTCGCACGTTTTTTTGTTGGTCCGCATGGAAGACTTGTGGTTTCGAAATCTAACTTTGAATTCTGTGGTGGTAGACCCAATATATTGGAGTCTACATTTATTACAATTGGCTAAATAAATAACGTTTGTGGAGCAGCAATTAAGTCTTTGCCTGATCACATAAGATTTACCCGTTTGAAAGCTAGAAAAAGTTTGGAACTAACAAGGAAATTCTTGCATAGATCGCACCTATTTTTATCGCATTTAAAAACAGCCCGGTACAGGTTCATTGTCTGTCCGCGGCGAGTCGGTTTTGCACTTTGAAGGCGCCAAGATCTCTTTGAGATTCTTTGGTCTGCGATATGATGGAATAATAGAATTAGATGAAAAAAGTTCCTTAAGTTGTGGCAAAGAATCCAAAATATGAAAATGTTTCTTAATTATAGAGTTAACATGAGGAAGATTGGGGTTATAAGTAACTACTAATGGAAATATTTTCTTAGAGTTCCTAACTTTGGGTGTGAGTAAATGTATATATAATATATATATATATATATATATATATATATATATATATATATATATATATATATATATATATATATATATATATATATATATATATAAATAGACTTGTGGAGTCGGACTAATTCAAACGCATTTATTTGCTACTCGGAGTTTCATGCTTCTCGCGAAGCAATCATCAGGCAACTGCCAAAAATAACGGATACATTCTGAGATATACAAATTTGAAAATTTGAAAATGGTATACATGTCAAGATGTGATTGCTTTAGCTAATAGCTGTGCTAAACGGTTATGTAAATTAGATTAAGCTATGACGGTATTTAACAGGAATTTCCTAGAATGTCTACAGCTCGATGCCAGTTCGTTTCTGTTGTTGAGTGTTGACATTTCTGGTTTACATATAATGAAGTATTTTTCCCATAAACACAAATTACATTTTTTGTTGATGTTTGAATATGATTTTGCTCGCTTCACCTTTCGCCATTTGATGTTATAATTAATTTTCCGGTCCTTCAGATTCCATATGTACTTGCTGAGTTCAGTTGCATTTCTGTATCGTTCATTTCTGAAAGAGCATGTGTGGTTTCTATATCGTAATTTAAATGTTGTGTCACAAAGTCCGATGTATGTTTCTCTTGATTGCTGTGTGGTGACCTCTGCTTGATAAATGATGCAATCTTCGTTGCAATTTCCATCCATAGGGCAAGAATCTTTGTTCCGGCAGTTACATATGTTCAAGTTCGTTTCATCGGAAGGTTTCAATGATTTGGCAATTACGGTTTTGTTGTGGCCCGAGATTGTGGTTTTGACATTGCTCATGCAGCTGTAGCTCAATTTGAGAGTGTTACGGTTAAAGATTTTGTGGAGTGGGTTTGATTTAGGAAAGTGTTTGTCGATGAGGGAAAGGAAGCACTTTCCTACTTTCGTTTCCACATTTTTACTGAATGGTGGATTGAACCACGTTATGTTCCTTTGACGGTTTCTGCTTGCTCGTGGTGGCTCATGAGGTGTTTCTTTGTATGATAGCTTATACGTGTAACCACTTTTGTTGAGTGCGTCTTGGTAAGTGGATTTGGCCTTGTCGAAACATTCTGTGTCGAAGGATATTTCAGAAAGTCGCTTGTTGACAGATTCGGGGATGTTTTTTAGGATAGACGGTGGGTGATTAGATTGCTTGTGCACATACAATGGTGTGTTTCCTTCTTTTGTGTACGGATAGTGTTTGCCACTTTTGAGGTCGAGTGTGACATCTAGGAAATTGACTCTGGTTATGTTGGCCTCGACTGTGATCTTTAAACCGTTGTCACGGAAAATTTTACATAAATCTTTCTTGATCTTTTCGATCTCATGCGGCTTTTTATTGAATGCTGACAGCCCGTCGTCTCGATAGAGGCCGATATTTTTGTCGCACTTTTCGGTAAGAAGGGATAAAAGGTAACACCCAACTAGCTCACATGTTTCAGCACCATCAAAAGATCCCATGGTTACATCAAATCGGTTGTTTGAAGATTTTTTCTCCCATGTAACGTTATCGCTGAACAACAGTGATATATATATATATATAGCCAAGGGATTTTGTTATGCTTGAATTATAGTGTCTTGTTTACGTGATATTTGTAATTCGTTAGTACCTTTTGCTTCTGTATTGTTTATTTCTAGTCCGATTATGTAATTGCCTTTAATTTTGTATTATTGTTCTAATTTTTCTTTTCAATTTGTTATATAATCTTTTGCCATGATTTTGTTTATTGTTCGTCGTGTAATTATATATAAGGGTCAATATTCTGTTATTACTCTGTACAACTGATGAAGGTCAAACGACCGAAACGTTTTAGTAAAGTTTTTTAAATTTTTTACATATCAAAGGTTGTCCGTCTTTGGTTTTATCTTCGAACTGGACTATATATATATATATTTTGTTATGCTTGAATTATAGTGTCTTGTTTACGTGATATTTGTAATTCGTTAGTACCTTTTGCTTCTGTATTGTCTATTTCTAGTCCGATTATGTAATTGCCTTTAATTTTGTATTATTGTTCTAATTTTTCTTTTCAATTTGTTATATAATCTTTTGCCATGATTTTGTTTATTGTTCGTCGTGTAATTATATATAAGGGTCAATATTCTGTGTTATTACTCTGTACAACTGATGAAGGTCAAACGACCGAAACGTTTTAGTAAAGATTTTTAAATTTTTTACATATCAAAGGTTGTCCGTCTTTGGTTTTATCTTCGAACTGGACTATTATTAACCCACCAAAGCTTGGACTGTGTATCTCGTTGGATCCCTATTGGTATGACATCTTCCGTTGGCTCAAGAAACTTCTTAACCGTTCTATATATATATATATATATGCGGTTCTTGGTTACTAATTATAATTTACAGGTTGGCTTAAAATATACCCTGACCTGACACTCTAGCTAGGCATATCTACTTTTAATGTTTTAGGCTAATTGCACAGTGATCTTCCACACTCTCAACAGCTCAGAAGCTATTTTCTTTTTTTTCACAGTGGGTACAATTCTAGGGTCTGTCTTGAGATCCTCTTCAGTTGGCTGTTTTTTATGTGACCTCTCAAATGAAGATGACCATTCCTCAATGTACTTGTTGATTTCTTTGTATTTTTTGAGGACTTGCACCTGAATGTGAGCTAGATGGTTCATGTAGTGCTCCTTGTGGTACCTTGTTTCATGCTTGAAATGTTCCCAGAACCATTTTCTGTTCTTGCCTTTTTAGTTGGGGGCTCATCCTGTGGACAGCATAGGTGTGGATGAGCTCTTTGGCAAGATGGTGTTTCCAGGCTTTGGTAAAGCTTTACTTAAGCTGGAAATTTCTCTCTCTTGTTTGATCACAGTATTTCCACATGTTACATTCTTTGCTTGCATATGAAGAACTGCATTGCTGGCCAAGTCTTCAATCCTCCTGTTCCATGTCTTTCTTGTGATGTCTGTCAGCTCCTCAAAGAGTCTCTCAAACATTTCAGCATTGGTTGATCTGTGAGAGACCAGGCGAAGCAGGAAAGCAGAGTGAGAAACACAGGCATGAAAATAAAGGCCAAACAACTTTCTACAGGTAAGTGCTCTTGTTGGGGTTAACACTCTGCGGCACAGAATTGCTTGTCTCCAGCACAGGTTGTGCAGTCTCAACACCAATCTTGGGGACCGTTTTCTTTCTTGGAAATAAAATATTTCTACCATTTCACACAAAGTGACTAAGAGAGCTCTTATATCTCTGGTTGCCACTTGGTATAAAGCTATTGTCAAGAAAATTAGAGTTTTTCTGTAGTCTACCCCTCTCTTCTTTTCTTTGTTCAGTTGAACTGCTAGAATTTCTTTCAGTTTAATTAGAGTGTCAATATCAGTGATGTGATGGGGAAGTTCCTCCAGAACATTTTGTATATGATTCATGGAGCAGTGAAGGGCTTCAAAATAAAGCACCTCATAGGTTTCAAGGTTAAGACTCTCCACAGTCTCCCTCTCCAAACAACAGTGCAGGAGTCCTAGTTGTTCCTCCGAGAATTTCATTTAAATCTTTGGTCAGCTCTGGTTTGGTCTTGTTGACATCAGCAAATCCCCTGGCTGTCAACTCTGCTCGAAGAGCATCAACTTTTAGGTCTTTAAGAGGCATACTCTGTTAGACTCGAGTTAGGTCCGGCCACGGTACCTCACCGATTTGGCTGAAATTTTGCATGTAATCTTAGTTTAGGGTCCTAATTACGAAATAGATGTTTTAAAGTTCTTTAAATTTTTACTTTGTGAATTATGACGACGGCCGGTTTCGATCGGCTCCGAAGGGAATCCAACATGGCGGAACAAAGGACTTCTTGTCACACGACCTCCGAGCCTACGGCGCCCTTTTAACAAAAATCATTAGTACTGCCTTAAAGATCGATCTTTTTACTCCTGTTCTGTATGGAATACTTAGCTGAAATTAAAAGTTTTGGTTATGAACGAGCACAATGTTGTAGTGTACTTCTTGGTTGCTTTTGGGAGTCGTAAATTTACTGTATATCGAAAGGCCGATATCTCCCATGTTATGTCGATTGAGAACGTGCAATTTACCCTAAACGTAGATAATTTACAGGTTGTTCGATATCAAAAATAAAAAAATGGGCAACTTTTTTAGCACACGAGAAAAAAATTCCACAAGTTGCTAAGGTTTGCAGTATTGCGCAACTATTAATATCAACAATAATGGCGGCAAAGCGTTCAAATCATCTTCCATAATGAAGGATATGGAGATGGAAGTAAATTTGACTTCAAACAACGATTTATCACTCTATATAGACACGAAATGTTGTTTGAATGATCTATCAGTGTTCGTGATCACTGCTTCAAGTCATTGCCCGATTGTAAATAAAATAATACCCGAGCTGGACATCTGTACTGACAACAAGCCGCTCCCTTGATGAATATATATCGAGAAAGGTCATCATATAATATGCGACTTGAAAAGCTTAAATAATCGAATAAGGGAAAGGAAATTCTTTAAACATTTCTAGAAAACAAGTACAGTTGAAGATGAATCTAAACAACGTGTACTTACCGGCCAACTGATAATAATCCGGCGTGACTCCAATAACATTCCTGCAGTGTCACGTACACCAACTATTCCTTCTTTCATTATATCTGCTTACCCAGTCTGACAATCATAGCAATGCGTTTAAGAAAAGCCTTCCAACAGCTATCAATACTCTTTCAGTTAAGTTAAGCCCCATTTAACTTGCGTATGTTTCCATATTTAAAATGACGGTACCGTAGATCGCAAAGCGAGATCAAGTCGAATCAAGCGATGAATTGAGTGACACGATCGATAATTGATGCGGTTTGAAATGAACATGCGCTAATGGAACTTTCTCACGTGAAAAGACTCGTACTTTTTTATTTTCTTAATAACACAAAAAGAATGCATGGAACTTGTTAGTTTGGGATTACGATTTTTTTCATAGATTGTTAAGTTAATTTCCGAGTCTCCTGTGACTGCCGGGGAATGCGCGAGCTTTAATTTATAATTTCATTGACCACATTTTTTTATTAATTTCATTTATTTTATATCTGAGAAATTTTATCGCTGCTCCTTTAGTTTGCTTCATTTTAGCGTATATCATGCCTTGTTTGCAATGTTTTTACATCAGAGTTTAGTTACAAAATCATGTTGTAACATCGTCATGGGACTGATGAAATGAACAACTCAACCTTGGTCTTTTTTCGTCGGGAGTATCTGTCTGCTCACAAGGCAGCTAGCTACGGTTGGCATTCGTCGGCATGAAGGTAAGCTTTCTTAATATTTTGATTTAAATCTGTTTGACTTGTTAATATCATTATAAACTGGTGCACTAGCTTTCCTCTATTTGATTTATGTATCAATGAAACGTTTAGAAAAAAATTGGCGTTCGGAAGAAACACACGAGCTGCTCAGTTTTGTCTCAGTTGCATCCGCATATATATAATATATGTTCGATCGATTTATTACTGTAAATAGGCATGTTCGCATTTCAGGCGATAAGCAACTTCATGATTGAAGTAATGCGATATATATGATTTTCAAACATTTCAGTGGTGTTTGTAATGGCAAAGTGTGGATTTTCAAAGTTTGTTGGCGATTCTTGTGGACCTAGTATTTCATCGGCCGACATTACAGAGTGTATCTCCTTATCAGAATGTACAAAGGACATTAAACCACATCTCAGAGGTTTCAGTGTGATAGATTCCTGCCTCAGAAATGAGATGCAACTGATCCTGACCAGAGCAGGTACTTTAACTGAGTCTTTCATGACCTCAAATGAATTTGTATATTACTGAGAGAAAATAATCAAGAAACATTCCCCGTGCCGGCGTGCCCCATGATAATTTTTTGAAATCTATTTATAGATTCGAGGTTTCATACGAGGCTCCGACCTCGCTCCCATATAAACCGCGAGCTTTGCAGTCGAGCAGCGGGCAGCCAGTCGAATAGATACAGAGAGATTTTTTCGTGTTGTTTCAATTTTATTTGGAAAATAAGATAGCTTGTGTTGTATGGAGTGCCAGTGCTTGCGCGCGCGCTGGTTTCCTTGACACTCCCTTTAAAATAGCCCCATATGTGGGACAGGGGGGTAGGGAGAGTTCAGGGACTGGACTAATTAGACAATCTCCAGAATCTCTGTTTTGAAAAACTTGTTTTTTAATAAACCCAATATGACAACTCGTTCCCAGTGTTTTTTCTATTTTGGAAAGGGAAAAATAATGTTTCCGCC
This sequence comes from Desmophyllum pertusum, assembly GCA_029204205.1. Lineage (NCBI taxonomy): Eukaryota > Metazoa > Cnidaria > Anthozoa > Scleractinia > Caryophylliidae > Desmophyllum > Desmophyllum pertusum. Next base: position 789,631 of record MU825904.1, read on the forward strand.
TTCTTTCCTGGTCAAGTATCACAAAGGTATTGATATATTTGTTATTTTAATGACGAGGGTGGTACATGTTTTCTCCAGGTTTATTTGAATTGACGTCGGAGCATGAGTGCATAACAATATGTCCTCGTCATCGTGATAGATACGGAATACGTTGGACGTGTGGAAAGACGCGCTGTTGCATTCAGAGTGAATTTAGTGGTCACTCGTCACAACCACCTAAAGGAAATCGAGGAATCAACCTGTCTCAGGCTAAAGCCTTATTCGCTGTAACCGGAAACGTCATTCACGTTGGCGTACGTAAGTTCTTTGTTTTCGCCTTTTATAATTTGAGATTAGCTGATAAGAACAACATAACCTTCATATGGAAATATGTGTACATTGTATAAATCTAATTTCTCTGTAGTATTGATGGATTGATGGATCAATAAAAGTACCAACAAGAGCAATCCCTTTCTCCACCAATTTTATGAGGAAGTGCTAATTGGAAGAGACGCACTTGTTAAAACGGGGACGCCTAATATATATAGGGGTGTCCATTAGAATAGAGGTACTTATTCATTGGGGCGCTTAATAAATATAGATCTAGAATATGGAAACCGCGATTATTAGAAGCACTTATTATAATATATGCTTCTATTAGAATAGATGCGCTTCTCCGAATAGATGTGCTTATTTTATTAGAAAAGATGCGCTTCTTAGAACAGATGCGTTTATTAGAATGGACGCACTTATTAGAAGTCATTACGTATACCTTACCTATAACTGTACTCAAAATAAATATTCCTTAAATCTCTAGCAATATGCCCAATGTGCAGACAAAAAATTGGTTGCACAGTGAGAGTTACCGAAGATGGTGATAACGAAGAACTAAATGAAAGAAAGACGAGGAAGAGAGAGGAGGAGAGGAGAGTAGTTTTCTTGATGAAAACGATTCTTCTCAACAACAAGATATTGATACGCCAGAAATTGTCATCGAAGCACATGATCCCGGGTTAGACGAATCATTAGTCGATGATCAAGGTAGTATGGTAAGCTGTCTCAATTGTTCATTCTATATAACTTGTTCATCAGTACGCTTTATCTGTGATGTCCGTAAAGCTTGATTGGTTGAAAGCTGTCGATATCCAAGGACTGTAGAGTTGCACACGACATGGCGCACTGTTCAAAATCAACCCATCGCCTTAGATTAGGTGCAGGTCACAGTGGAGGGTGTCGTACCATACTGTTTTCTCATTTTTGGACGACAAAAGGACTGGGAACTAAACTGGAAAAGGTAATCGACTGAGAATATAAGCCTGTTAAATAAGATATTTTGGATAAGTTCAATCTTACGAAGTATAAAGAATTGAACAAAACGTACAAAACGTAAATAATTATATTACCAAAGGTCAACTTGGCAGTAGTGGTGGGGCTGTCTTTAAATGGCTATCAACCGTTTTATTGCATATTTGCAGGTTATGGCCCTTGCGGAAGCAGACATTAGTTTAACTCCACAAAGCAGTGGTGCATTGAATCGAAAAAGCTTGATGGCGGATGCTCTAAGGTCACACGTTAAAACCTACAGGAAGATGAAACTCAACGATTTCATCGAAAGCTGTGGATTATCTGCAATCAGTGAGGCAGATATGGATTTACCGTCTGCTTCAGAGCATTCTAGGAGACGTTACATCGCTGAAACTCGTGACGTCATAGCGGCTGTTCTAAGAACATTGTCACCGAGTCATGCTGGGGACTTGTGGGAGGCACTGAGAACCTCAGATAAGATGCGCGTCTTTGATCTCCCCAAACTCGAATATGATGAGAAGAAAGCTTCCAATGAGAGTAATGAGAAGTATATCAAAGCTCTTGCCGAAACATATGAAAATGCATCTAGTAGTAACGTCAAAAGGCAGGTTCTCTCTATCATTGCCGACCTGACCTCTTATGAAGAAATCCGCAAATTTTTGCCAGGTTTAACAAAATATATGTTTTGTGAAGCAAGAAAGCACCGTCTGACATGTGGACATGGAGCTCCTGTTGTGCCAAAACCTGGATTCCGCGCTAGAGTTGACATTAACCAGTTAGATCATTTTATCAGCTTTATCACTAGTCCTTATATTGTACAGGACCTGCCATTTGGCGAGCGGTTCTTGAAGTTGTCTTCTGGAGAGGTGGTTCACACACCAAACGTCATTAGAGTGTCAATCAATGAGCGAATCATCAGCCAGTACTTGCAGTGTTGCCAGGAGAGTGAAACGACTCCACTCAGCAAAAGTACGCTTCGACGCGTCCTGTCTGCTTGCAGCGCATCAGTACGAAAATCCCTTCAAGGGCTTGACTACTTTATTTCAGAGGGAGGCAAGGCCTTCGACGACTTGCTGAAGTTGGTGGACAAGTTGATTGACTGTGGGATCCAGTCAAATACTGCTCAGAATCTCCAAAGAGCGCTTAAGTCAGGAAAGAACTATCTTAAAAGTGACTTTAAGGTAAGTTCATGTTCTGACGTGCTGAAGGGTTTACCAATAATACAAGGCTGAACTTGTATTCTCAATCAGTTTTCATCTAACCTCATTTCCTCGATTTAGCGCACCTTCTAGAACAAGCGCCCCCTCCTATTTAAAATATAAGCCGGTGAGATTGGATGGTCCTTTAAGGCCCGTCTACAAAGGCGAATTTTGATGCGATTTTTGTCGCATGTTCGAAACCTGCGATATCTTGCGGCAAATCGTGCCCAAATCGCCGCTAGTTTACCCTTGCGATTTTCATCGCGAGCGCGAGCTTCCCTGCTAGCAGAGTCTCCTTTCCGTTATTTTGAGGCAGAAAGAAAGGAGACTCTCCTCTGACTCGAAACGATTCCTATTGAGCATGCGTTAGCGTTACTAAGCGACCAAACAACTTTCAGCACGTGATCGTATGTCGCATGTCACATATGGGCTCAACATTCATCAGCGGTCACATTGAACAACATGCGCTTTGTCACTGTGGGCTCAGTTATTAGTCAGCGATAATTCCAATAGGCATGCGGACGGAATACTGGTTTCAAAAACCAGTTTATTTCGGCGGTTACACCAAACATCGTTTCGAGTCAGAGGAGAGTCTTCTTTTTCCCCCGCCTCAAAATAACGGAAAAGGAGACTCTGCTAGCAGGGAAAGCTCGAACGCGACAAAAATCGCATCAAAAATCGCCCGTGTAAACAGGCCTTTAGATGGTGGGCAATTTAGTTACAAAATATGTCTGGAAAAATAGTATATTTCCATTTATTTAGTTAGATGTTGTTCTACCAACAGGTGCATATCACCGACAGCTCACGCGTTCCAGACCACTGCAGTAAATATGCCCTGAGTGATTCCACAGATTCAAGTTTCACAAGCAGTTGCGACCACAACCATGATCTCCTCTGTGAGCGCTGCGTAGAGCTTGAAACTGTGCTAGCTGACATCCAGGAGGGAATTTTGAACGGTTGTTTTGAAACGCAAAACGAGAAGGATGATGCCCTTCATGCGTTCCAAGAGTCTGTGACAGCTGTCAAAAACTGGAAAGCGCACCAACTGCGAGTTGTGAACCAAGATAAAGCACGTAGCGACGTTATCGATGGTCTGAGTGATACAACCGTGCTCCTCGTCCAAGACTGGGCGATGAAATTCTTACCTCAACTATTCCGTGAGTCTCAAGGGGAATGGTTCTGAAAAAGAGGTATGTCGTGGCATATCACAGTCGCTTTAAGGAAGAGAGGTGACGAAATTGAAACTCAAGCATTTATCCACATAGTTGAACGTTGTGTCCAAGACAGTGCATGTGTGACGACACTCATGGAGCATGTTCTGACTACATTGAAGAGTGAAAACCCCGAAATAGAAGACGCTTTCTACCGCAGTGATAATGCAGGCTGTTATCACTCTGCCAGTACAATCCTAGCATGTAAGAACATCAGCAAGCGGACTGGGATTTCCATCCGACGCCTAGATTTTTCTGATCCATAAGGAGGCAAAGGTCCATGTGACAGGTTTGCTGCCACCATGAAGAATCATGTGCGCACTTATGTAAATGAAGGTCACGACATTGTTACTACACGAGCAGTTTCAGGAAGCACTACTCTCGCATGGAGGAGTTCCTGGGGCCAGAATTGCTTTGCTTCCTAGCCCAGAGTGTGACAAACTTAACGTCAAGTGGCCAGGTATAAGTAAAGTAAACAATTTTGAGTTCAACAGCGAAGGAGTTAAAGTCTGGAGGGCGTACCAAGTTGGTGAAGGAAAACTGTTCCCATGGTCTAAATTCCAAGGTAAGAACCTAGTACGCAAACATTGTAAAGTTCCTTATCGCGTAAACTAACTCTCGTATAAAGCGGTAACAAAAAGGGTAACATAATTATTTAGTAGCGACCTTAACCAGAGTCTATATAAACGACTACAAGCACCTCTGATCAAGCCAATTCTTACCGGCTGTTATTTATTTTTCAGGTATTGATGTTTCTAACACATGTGTAACTGATGTGACATTCTCAGATGGCGGATTCCGCCCAGTGAAGCCAAGGAAGTCTAAAAGAACTCAGACATCCTGTAAGAATGGCAAAAGCACAAGCCCCGCAGAAAACCGTGAAAGCGATACCGATGACGACGGCAATGACGGATCAGATGTTGAAGAAGTTGGAAGCAGCAGCAACTCGTGTAAATTGTTCGCCTGCCGAAACGAAGGTTGTGTAAAAAACTTATCAACGTTATGGCTCAATGGTGAACCACACAATGTACGGCCAGTGTTTGTTCCAACCTGAGAGAGAGTCCCTTTTGGATACAGCGAAAGTCATGTATAGCAAAAAATTGTTAGGTGCTAGCAATATCCAAATGTCAACCACGGAAACGGCTGACGTTGTTCCATTGGCATTGCCACACGAGACCTTGGATGCAGGTTGGGCGTTGAGAACAACCAAGCCGTCGAAGCCTTTCAGTGAGAAACAGAAACGTTTTCTAGATGAAAAGTTCACAATCGGTGAGACGACGGGGAGAAAACTCGATCCCGTGACCGTTGTTCGACAAATGAGGGTTGCTCGAGGCAGTGATGGACAACGAATGTTCACTCCTGAAGAACTCTTGTCTGCCAACCAGATTCAAGGCTTCTTTTCCCGCCGAGCAAAATGCAAGAATCAAGCCATGGCAGAAACAGCTGACGAAGATTTTGTGGCAGCTGAAGTGGAAGATGCCATGGCAAGGGTACGGAATGAAGTGCTGCAGCAAACACAACCCAGTCATCCATTTAGTTATGATGGTTACAATCTTTGTGATCTTGTTTCCACAGACAGTTTGAAACTCTAACAGCGACATGTACAGTAGCCAAGCTACGAGACATTTGTTGCTACTTTGGACTGGAAGTTAATTCTTTGAATGCGCGCAGAAAAGCACCATATACGGAGTTGCTGGAGAAACTTGTGCGAAGTTGTTCTTGCTTTGACAAGTTGCCTGCGGACTGATCAAACCATTTACATGTACTGTTCAAAGATTGCTTGCGTTGATTGCGCTAATTGGCATCTTGGGAAATATATGGTTGAGCCCGTATCATCCTGCTCCCCCAAATCACAGTCAACCCCACCCACTCCCTTTATTTCCCGCCAATTTATCACCCAACGATAGTGATTAAGATTATAAGCCACCTGATTTTATTCACTAGAGGGATAAAAACCTTATTTATCTTGGTCATTATCATGGTCCTATCCAGGAGGCAACATTGAATAATGCTAAGTTTTAGAAATCGCGTGATCAGCATAACGAGCTCGTCTGTCCAAATATGTTCCATAAATGTCTTCAAATGTTTTATGACTATAGCCCTCGACGGTCAAGTTCAATTTTATTTATGTCTGGAGTAAAGTCCGGGTTTTATATTTCGGACAAGAAACTTCAATTATGTTAAACTCATAAGAGCAAAAATGTATGAGGTTCTTTAACGTAGTTTTAATCGTTGAAACAGGTTACATCACACTTGTATCGTCGTAGCTGGAAATTGCACCGGCCGTTTTCACAGAATTTATGTCTTTTGTTATATTTTGTTTATGCACGAAATCAAAATAATTAGCTGCATGGAAGCGAATGCTAACGGAGGACAATTGTTTGTGTGTGTGTTGGGCGGAGAATGGTTGCCCTGTGCTTTTGGCAATATACTATTTTTTTTCTCCACCTGAAGGTCTCGACGATATTTGTTCATTCTAGTCCAAGATCCCGGAATAGTAGGGTTGTTCGAAATAAATATTTTTAATTTTTGTTTGTTGTACGCGATTTACATTTCCCGATGCGGTAATGTTTTGGAATTGACCAAACCCCTCTCCACCCCCACCCCCCCAAACATAATGTAGAAGTTGTCATTTCATCATTTCAAGTGCTGAAGTAATTGATTCCGTCTGATTCGAGATGTAACGTCCCAAAACACGGAAACAAAACTTGAAAGGGTGCTTAACTTATTAACTGCAAGAGTATTGGTAGATGTTGGAACATTTGTAAAACGCAAGGTGAGTCAAGCCTTGAAATAATTAAATGTATTGAAAAAGTAACATCGTCCAAATTACGTGACAAGAATTGTTACTATATTGTTTTACTTTAAGCTAATATTATCATATTCGCGTTATTCGGGCGTTATTTAGATCTATATTCATATTTTACTGATATTTGTTGCTTTGTCTGATAGTTGGTGTTAACTTGAATTGCTGAATAATATTTTACTTGCGCTATTTTCATTAGGCAGCGTGGCTACCTTTACAGAGTAAGGAATTTATATTTCGAGGGCCATTTTATTTACACGAATGCAATCGAAGGAGTGACGCACGAACACTGATAGATCATTCAAACAACATTTCCTGTATATATAGAGTGACAAATCGTTGTTTGAAGTCAAATTTACTTCCATCTCCTTCATTATGGAAGATGATTTGAACGCTTTGCCGCCATTATTGTTGATATTAATAGTTTGCGCAATACTGCAAACCTTAGCAACTTGTGGAAGTATTTTTTTCTCGCGTGCTAAAAAAGTTGCCCATTTTTTTATTTTTGATATCGAAACAACCTGTATATTATCTACATTTAGGGTAAATTGCATGTTCTCAATCGACATAACATGGGAGATATCGGCCTTTCGATATACAGTAAATTTACGACTCCCAAAAGCAACCAAGAAGTACACTATAACATTGTGCTCGTTCATAACAAAACTTTTAATTTCAGCTAAGTATTCCATGCAGAACAGGAGTAAAAAGATCGATCTTTAAGGCAGTACTAATGGTTTTTGTTAAAAGGGCGCCGTAGGCTCGGAGTCGTGTGACAAAAAGTCCTTTGTTCCGCCATGTTGGATTCCCTTCGGAGCCGATCGAAACCGGCTATCGTCATAATTCACAAAGTAAAAATTTAAAGAACTTTAAAACATCTATTTCGTAATTAGGACCCTAAACTAAGATTACATGCAAAATTTCAGCCGAATCGGTGAGGTACCGGGGGCGCGACTTCTCGATATTATTCGATTCATACAGAGTATGACTCTTAATG